>JAUZNC010028836.1:0-21461 GCA_034780395.1 Vannuccia rotundouncinata | reverse complement strand
GATGTACAAGATGTACAAGATATACAGGATGTACAAGATATACAGGATGTACAAGATATAGAGGATGTACAAGATATACAAGATGTACAAGATATACAAGATATACAAGATATACAAGATGTACAAGATATACAAGATGTACAAGATATACAAGATGTACAAGATATACAAGATGTACAAGATATACAGGATGTACAAGATATACAAGATGTACAAGATATACAGGATATACAGAATATACAAGATATACAAGATATACAGGATATACAGGATGTACAAGATATACAAGATATACAGAATATACAAGATGAACAAGATGTACAAGATATACAGGATGTACAAGATGTACAAGATATACAGGATGTACAAGATATACAGGATATACAGAATATACAAGATATACAAGATATACAAGATATACAGGATATACAAGATGTACAAGATGTACAAGATATACAGGATGTACAAGATGTACAAGATATACAGGATGTACAAGATGTACAAGATATACAAGATATACAAGATGTACAAGATGTACAAGATATACAAGATATACAAGATGTACAAGATGTACAAGATGTACAAGATATACAGGATATACAAGATGTACAAGATGTACAAGATGTACAAGATATACAAGATGTACAAGATGTACAAGATATACAAGATATACAAGATGTACAAGATGTACAAGATGTACAAGATATACAAGATGTACAAGATATACAGGATGTACAATTAGTTACCTTGACTGTGATTGGTTGAGCATGACTGACAACTGGTACAGGCACAGCCACCGGTTTAGCTGTCGAGGGTTTGGTCATTATCCTCGACACCTCGTCATCCTCTGGGTCCTCACGCCCTCCCACGGATGTTCGGACGGCTGGCTGTGGTGGAGGACTCTTGACGATGGGCCGGAAGCGAGCTGCTGCTCTCATTTCCTCCACACGCTCTCTGTTGACGGCTGAGGAGGCCGGCACGGTTATGGTGGATGACCTAGGAGGTTGTGGAGGCTCCACTTTCTTGAGGGCAGCCACCTCGTCAATGGCCTTCTGAATAGCCTCGACCCAGTTGATCCGAATGCCTGTCGTCATTGCCCCGAGAAGAACCGACGTTTCAGCCAACTGTTCGCGAACACAGCTTGTATTAAGATTGTGTTTCATGTTATGCAATACAGAAGCATTCTGCGGATGATTATTTTAATAAAAAAAGGTTTTGAATTGGTTGAAGGTGGTTTTGATTCATATTGTGCCAAGTTAATGTTGCCCTATCTTGTTCAATAGTTTCTAGTTTATATCGATGAAGTAATGACGTGAAATATAACAGAAAGTCTTTTCAGGAATAACTTTTAAACTAATTATCTATCAAAACATTCATGTCTCCGGTGTATACATTATTAAGACTTGGTTGAGCTTTGGTATTGCAATATCTTATTGTGTACAGCAGCTGTGTGTATGATGACCATTGAGCACATATTACCTCCACCAATTAGCTCAGAGTATCTTATTGATATACCGCAGCTAGTCAAGTGCTCGTCAAATTAAAAGACAATAAATCAGGTCTCTTCTGGAGTTACTGGTGCTGACATTTCATTGTTTATCATTTCAACAAGTAAAATGATTTTGTTTCAATGCAAAGTAGCGTGAAATAGTATAAGTATAATGACCTTTCTTTAAATAATATATATTATGACTACAGTGCATTTGGTTCCTTTGGTATAATCCAATGGTAAATTTCATCAATATGCATGTGTCTTAATCCGATACACTTTTATAATAAATCTCTCTTTATTCAACTTGGCACTAAACAAACCTCAATGTACCATAATATACCTTAAGCAAATATCCTTTTAAATAATACAAAAAATATTTTGACTATTTTAAAATCGTTCATTGTAATCGTTTAACATAAAAATTAAGTATAAATAATAATATCCTGGATAGATTTTAACTTTTCCTAAAAAATAAAATAGAAATTACACTAAGGATTAATGAATAACACATTATAATCTAACTGGTTTCGTATAAAATAATTCTCACCCGGTTGTCAATTCTATTCTTTACCTGGAGTTTGATGACATAATGATCAGCCGTATCGATCAAAGAGATGTCAGAACATTCTGCGAGGGATATCGAGTCAACAGCATTGACAATGTCGTCACTGGTGGCGTTTGAGTTCTCGTAGAAGTGGAGTTTACCGTCGTTGAGTACACAGTAGAGGCGCCGGAAATCCTGTTCATATGAGGGTGTGGGGTAGGAAGGAGGTGATACTAGCTCTTGTTCATGGAGTTTGTATTAGAGGAAAGAGATTCATTCAAAGAGATATTATGTTAATGTTGATATTAAATGTAAAAGTATGATAATAATTCATCAATTGAATGATAAAGAGGTTAGTTAAGCTCTTGATAAATAATAATTTAATCTTTACCTTTAATAAATAAAATTAGTTTTGTACAAACAGACAAATTAGTATTTCATTTAAATAAAGCAAAGTTGTTTCAAACGTTCATTAATAATCCATTTCAAAATCAAGTTTTAATTGAGCGATTTAAATAAAATATTTACATTTCCACAATGAAAAAGCTATTATTAAGTCGTCCTAGTTTGTGTATTGTAAACTCCACTGGCCGTATTCATACAAAGGACAACAGCATGTTTACACTACGCAAACTGTTTGATTTACACTGTTGACAAAGATAAAATTCCAAATATAAAGTGGTAAATGATCTGTATTTTTGATAACTAAGACCTTTTAAACTTTGAAAATTATTCTATGATAAAAATGAACATAATAGCCAAATTACTAATTATAAGCTAAACCTTTTGACAATACAACTATTTGATAACTGATTAACGGTTTTTAAAAATTTGGAAATATATTTTAATCACAAATGTATGAGAATGATAATATAAAATATCAGAATAATTTATCAATATCCTTATATTGACAAAATGTATACTATAACAAAGATAATGGGAAAAAGAAGAAAATCATAGCATAAGTTTCAACAATTAAAATAACTAAAGCAGTAAATAAAACTTGTTAATTTAATTTTAATCGTTATCCCTATCTTTAACTAAAAGATGAAGAAGAATGTCATCATTTAAGAAGATTTGAATTGAAGTTGAGTGAAATAGTAAAAGGAAAGTCTTGATCTCACCTTTTCACATAGTCTCTTCTTGTGCAACCATCCCTTTTTAAGGTACATAATTTCCTGAAGAGCAATAAAAACACACAAAGCTGAAGAACACGTCGAAAAATTATAAAAAAACACAATTTAAGAATTAATTCCTTCTTCTGGTAATACAAATAACTCGATCTGAGCAAGACAGGTGCTCCAGTGTGACACAGTTACCTATCAAATGACACAACTGATGACGAAAGACGTACATACTATCTGGATTATACAATGACCGTAGACAGCTTCACTCAGTGAACAAAACGTGCAGAGAAGGCGCTTATTGAGTGGGGATGGGGTTTTAGATGAGATGTTAACGCATATTTTGTCAATAAAGTTAAAGCTTCCAACAAACATATTACGGTCATCACCTTGAGTAATCAAACCAGCCTCTCACTATAGCTCTCACATTCTACAATGCAACGCGTATTGAGTTGTGCGTTTACTACAAACTGGCTGTATGAGGGGGTATAAAACAGCGAAAGTCAGAGTATTGCAGTGGACCTATTCAACTATTTATAATTAAATACACAACTAAAAATATGCGAGAGAAACAGAATCAATGAACAATGCGATTTTTATTTGAACATTTCGTCACAAAAACAATTTATTATAATAAAACAATGTTGCATAAACTGAAACTCACGGAGGTTTGAGTAGATTCAGATCCTGATCCGACTGATTGTCTGGGCGGATGAAGATGGTTGGAACGGTTGTTGTTGTCCTCTGAAGTGGAATTCTCCGTGGTCCCCGTGGAGTCAATGGAGACCGAGATGTCAAGAGTGTTTTGATTGCAACAGTCATCGCATTCACTTGTCGACTGCAAATAAGAGAACTGTCTTCATGTAGTTGTGTGTAGACTGTAGAGACATCGCCTTGTATTATTGCAACTAATATTTCTCTAAATAGCTTTTCAAAACCAAATATTTATACAGGAACAAAGTTCAAACGAAGATTTTTAGTTATTAAAAAATGTTTCAATAATTTTGCTGAAATTTCAATAAAATGAAGATTTTGATATTTTGTGATGTCAAAATTTTTACAATAATTACGTAAAGTTGATATTAAAGCCACACGAAACACTCACTCCATTTTCAGTGGCTGTTCTATGAAGCCACAAGTCCTCAGAACTTTTCACAGATAATTTATGCTCCTGAAATATGTTTACAAACCATCATTAGGAATGACAGAAAAGTTGGATTTAAAAATTGAAAAAAAAAGAACAATCCATTTTCAATAAATAGTTTTACTGACCCCCTTTATGCTGTAATAATATAGAAAAGAGATGACAAGACAAGCGGTACATTTTATGAAAGGATCTAAACATGAAAATGTCGAATAAAGGGTAGCAACAGAATTTTAATTTAAAGCAGCATCAAACTTCTTAAAAAAAGATGCAGTGTCTATAAAACACAACAGAAATTTCCTTAATTTCCACTTTTAAAACCTAAATCGCGGCTTTATCAATCGCGACATCCCACCTTTTGCCTACTTCCATTCATCTCTCCATTCCGGCTGTCCACGGCGCCAGCAGTTCCACTACTCACGCTTCGACCATGCTGACGGGTCTGGATATCCTCTGACTGTGGACAGCTGTCGTTGGAGAAGGTGTAGGTGTCTCCGTTAGACTCGGTGGAGGTTTCTTGCTTCTGATAACGGGAGGGACGAAGTCCCAGAGCGAGTTGACGACGTCGAACCAGCGACTTAAACTGATTGTGAGAGGCGGGCTTGGGACTGTTGGGGCAGATGTTGCTGTGTGGAGAAGCCGGGATTAATGATTAATAACTTACAATAAAAATAAAATGTAACCAAATACTATAAAATAATAATTAGTAAATACAGAAATTAAATAGTTGCCGTCATTAAATTAAATATACAATGTTTACGACATATACTACTCAACAAGTAGTAAACCATGTTTATATAGTATAATATACAGAGAAAATCTAAACAACTTAACACATAAAAATTAATCTAAACCAACTTAGCATCTGACAGAAAATATTTCTCCTAAAACTGGAATAATGCCACATCTAGATAGACGTAACTATTTAAGTTGGTTGCACTTTGCTTGTGTAATACTAATAATAACTGACAGGCGTGGCGTACCCAAGTAGCGCCGATGCTGGGCCTTTCTCTCTATCTCTCTATTCATGCCTCAATTAAAGGCGGTTGAAAAGTGTATCCTGTTCCGCTATACGTGCTCAATTTACATCGGTATTACCCACGACCCAGTGACTAAGGGAGACTACCAATAATTATTGCTCCAAGCTCAATATCTAATCAGAAGTGACTGATGTGGCGATAATATATTTTTAATTACAAGCTTTATAGAACTGTTCTGACTATACGCCAAGATGCATCAATTTAAACAAATTAAACTGAGATTTTTAAGTTTAAATGTATTAGAATAACATTTATTGAATCATATTTGTTCATTTCTATTTACTTGGAAAGTTTCAAAGCCCAATCTTCCTCCAATGCCGAAATTGGAACAACTTCAAGATCATCCAAAGTCGATGGGAATTTCTGAATGAGTTCGTCCGATCGTGTTCCACTAATTGTCAGGGAGCGGGTCATGTTAGAACCATTATGCGATGCCGATGTTCGGTGTCCCTAGACAGAGGAAATATAACCACAGTTTCAGAAATAAATTTAGATAAGTTATGACAAAATAGAGTAAAACTTAAACACATATAATATATAAATTAAAATTTCAAATATTTAAGAATATCGCAAACATTTGTCGTAATTGTAAACCTCAAAAATTCACTATTAGATACTATAGAGACAAGAATTAGGATTTCTGGTCGATAATTTTGAAGAAGAAAAAAGATTGAACTGAGTCATTATAATTGACGTTTCGATCACCAGACCCTTCAAAAAGAGGAGGAGGGAAGGTAACGAAGAATTGGGGCGTCTGTTAAATTTAGTCAACAACTGAGCTGAATATTAAGAGAGAAATCTCTTTAATAACTTTCAATGGTATTGAAAATACGAATTAGTTTTCACATTTTTCCTTGCTGATAAAACAGTAAATATTTCATCACATGATAAATTAATTAATTGAACTTATTCCACCTCTACAATAGAATTATAAAATAAAATTGTTATGAATATAATTAGTCCAAATATATTCAATAAAATATTAATGTAGGAAAGAATCGAAGAATCCATATCTAACGAACTTGAGACGGATCTTGAACTTTACGTCAGAGATTTTCAAGTATTTGTTCAGATCTTATCAACTTTTGTGCATTCTCAACTAAAACAATTGGAATGCAATAAACAAAACGATTTTTTAATTATACCGATGCTTTTGAAACTTTAATTTAAGAGTGGTTACGAAATAAACAATTAATAAATAGAACAGAGAAAAGATAGCTTCGTGATTACAATATTTTAATTATTACACAATAGAATAAATTAATAAATAAGCTACAAGCTTGTTTGACAAGAAGAACTGTGAGTTTACCTTCAAAGTTATTTCAATAAATATTTTAAAATTAAGTTGTGAACCATTCAACTCTAAATTACATAACCATTCCATTTCATTCATCTTAATTAATGACAGCTTATAACAACTACGCCGAGAAAAATCTCTGTCAACAATGACAATAACTGTGATTGTAGACAGTTTAAAACATACCTCGGTGATAGATGAGTCACTCTCTATCAGTTATGGGGATTCGATACATAAAAGGGCGTTCTATAGTAGACATTTACTTACTGCCATGTGGCTAGCGAGGAAGGAAATAAGGTGAAGCAATCACTTCATTATGGAAGGACAACCGTAGGAGCATGCCAAACCATAATGAGGAAATCTTTTACCTAAAGCTGAAGTGTATCAGAAAGGCACATCATAAAATACAAGTGAAATATAATCTCATCTGTATTTTTGATTATGAGAAATTAATTCTATACAAACATGAACATTTCACCTCCATCATGTGCATTGTGGATATCTATCAAAACTGACCCATTAAATAATTTAAAAATTGATATTTCAACACTGAAATATCGTGGCTAAATTTGTAATTAACAATTAAACTATCTTCTCAATCACTAAAACATTCTCACAACTTAAGGATTATAAAAAGGAACACTCATACTTTATTAATTATAGACAACAAATTATATTTTAACATTGTAAATAAAAATTCTAATAATTAAACGATAACATTAATACAATTCAGCCTACAATTCAAACTGTTGCTATGTCGTTTTCAGAAGTCTGTTTTCACAACAAGCGTTAGTAACATATCGGAATGGGGGTTTCAATTGGAGTGCAAAAATGTAATTTAATCGATTTTTCACTCTATTTCCCAGCAATATTATCTGAATATAATTACACATAATATATAGTAGAACTCGTGCATAAAATAGCTTCATTAGCTAAAATTTCTTCACATTTAGAATCAATATAATAATACGGAAATATATAAAACGCCATTTATTTTAAGGCAAACCGCAGAAATAATAAGAGAAATAATATTTATCTAACATTTCTATCAACTGCGGTTAAATCATAACCGTGTAAATATTAGTTACTTCCATTCTAATTTTTAAATTCACAAAATGATACAAATTTAGAAATTATAAATTTAATAAATAAAAAAATAATAATAAATTTGACACCAATGTGAACTTTGATTAAAAAACGACCCAAATTATAAAAGTTTTTTTCAATATTATTTTCTATAGTGGGTATTCATTTGGGTGTAGCCATAACAAGTTAACCATATCAGTCAGGCCGCACAACTGATGCAGTTGCAAGTACAATCTAGCTGGGATTTTGTTACTATAATAAAGGTATCGAATTTATCACAAGATATAGTTTATGATTGTGCAGTTGTTACACCTTTGGAGAAACAACCCGATGCCCCAAATGGATACATGACAATGCCCTGAGGCCAATTTATTAGGGTCATTCTCACGAAACAGGTCGTAATTAACCACAATAAATTCGGAAAAATAAATATTGATGTAATAAAAACAGTTTTCAAATATTCGTTAGCCATAAAATTTAGTTTCTAATTTTGGGCAAAATGCATGGGGTACAATATTTAATTTTAATTATTTTATTTTATGCAACAAAACAGTGTCTTATCGGCTACTATATTTGTATAATAGTTTGCGGATACGAAATATGTCTATTGATTTATCATGGAATTC
This sequence comes from Vannuccia rotundouncinata, assembly GCA_034780395.1. Taxonomy (NCBI): domain Eukaryota; kingdom Metazoa; phylum Platyhelminthes; order Proseriata; family Coelogynoporidae; genus Vannuccia; species Vannuccia rotundouncinata. Next base: position 13,108 of record JAUZNC010028836.1, on the reverse strand, counting down.
TATTAAAAAATTCTGTATTTAAAAAAATACAAAATTTTTCCTCGTTTTTCGATGAAATATAAGTCCTAATTATGATTTACGAAACTTATAAAATATCTATTCTTTAAAATAATCCTGATAAAGGCAGTGTCGATAGGTGTGGAAGTAAGTTATTTCATTTATAGATAAAGAATAGGTGGTAATTGATCCATATTCGCAATATTCATTAGGAAATTTCAGACATTTTATGACTGTTTTATTTAAGGAAAATACCAAATAAAAGTAAAATAGATACAGCCAGTGTTGTGTTGAGTGTAGTATTGTCAATTAATATTAGCGTAATGCATTTCAAATTGGAAGCCAAAAAAGTCATTTTTCTTCATTTTAATAAACTTTTTCAATAAAGTGTAAACAAACGCCACATAACAAGACCACCACCTACCCTATGCGTGGTAGAGGTGGTTCTACGGACACCTCGTCTTGCTGGATCCCACACACACGCGCCCAGCGCTGAAATCCAACTGTCCAGGTCCTCTTTGCTCTCCGCCCGCAGGTAGTGATGTTCCAGTTCTGCGTTGGCACGTCGAAGTAGATTCTGGTGGTGGTCGTCGGAATCCATGCTTGTGGTCATCCCAGAGCTGCTTCCACCGGGCCAATTACTGAGGCCGATGATGAGGGTGTGGGGCAGTTGTGTTCGGTCGTCTGCGGTGGACAACTCCACACAATTGAGCATGTTGATGACCCCTTGGGGGTAGGCACAGCCCTGCCAGAGAAAGGCAAGAGTGAGTAAACCAATTAACTTCACACTCGATACAACCTGACCTGATGTTAGCTCTTGTAAATAAAATATAGTTGCTCTTAGTGATAAATTCTGGCCAATATATTAATATTTTCACAATAAGTTTACTGCAACAGTAAAACTGAAACATTCCCTTTCATTTCAGAGAGAGATAAACACTCAGTAGAAGGGATAATATTATTAATCATAATTAAAATACAATATTAACAAACAAACAGCGTAGAACTTTATATAGATATCATTAAATGTACAATATATGAATAAAGGGACAGTGACTATTTCATGACCTCTATAAAGATTAATTTTTTCCTAATCCTTTAACAAATTAAATTATAATACAAATCATTTCGGATATCGTTATAAACATAATGAGGCGCTCACATAATGAGGCGGGATTTTTAGAAGCTGTATAATATTGTCCATATATAACTAAATATCTGAAATATATAAAATGATTTATATTATCGGTCATCCATATTATGTATATATGTCTGAATTATAAAACACAAAATTGCATGGCATGCATGATGTTTTGCGGGTGGTTCATTAAGTTAAGGGACTAACATTTTTTATTGTAAACTATATTGCTTAAAATAAAAGTTATCATAACGACATTCGAAAAGATCATGAAATAGTCAATGTCCCTTTTTTTATATATTGTACATTTAATGATATCTATATAAACTTTACTGTTAAAGGTCTACATTTGTTTGTTTGTTAATATAATTATTGTATTTATTAATAATGATTAATAATATAATCCGTTCTACTGAGTGTCTTCTGAAATCAATTGGAAGGTCAAATGGGAAAAGGACAAACAAAAAAGTTATGACCATAATATTATGTCGAACGCTTCGATTTTCAGTTTTTGTGGATATAATTATAACAAATTAGGGTGTAAATATTTTACATATTTAGCCCTATGTTTAATGAAGATCAAACAACTTACCTTGTCATAATGATAATATGAACTGCGGCACCGAGCCGATACGTATACAATTGCGTAACATGGTATAAAATCAATAAAGTCCACTTTTAATATTTTTTTAAAAAACTACTTAGGCCTAATAAATAAAAAATACTGAGAGAACAGAATTAGAGGACACAATTGTAGTCTGATTACCAAGAGAAAATGCTCGCCTTCAATTAGTCAAACGATTAAATAGTTAATGTTCACACGGAACACACGTGGTACGGAGATGACCGACTAAGAGACTTGCAAAATGAATGAATCATTTTTTTAATTACCTAAAAAGTAAATAGGTGACGGCCTATGTTCAGTTTCAATCTATCTAGAAATCGATATTTGTAAATCGAGTCACACAGTGAAACATTGGCGCAGTTTTGCACGATTACAGATTATTTATTTGAAGAAATTACAATACATTCAACACTCTACAGCAACCATAAATAGATAAAGTGTAAAAAAATAACAGAGCAACGAGTATATATTAAAAAGATTGTTCTAAATAATTTCATCAAAATTTAATAATAACCAAGTTGTTGATTTTCTACAAAATTTATCAGTTTTAAATTGTTTTAATTATGCCTTTGAGACGTTATACACCAAAAACAGATGTACAGTGACTTACATTTGTCAATATCCACCGCACCTAATAAATACTGAGCAACATTATTGCATTAAAGATATGGATGGTTTAAAAAAATAACTTCTAATTATCTTTTTAATTTTTCCAATATTTCCTAAAATTTTAACTCATTAAGACATTTTTTAGCGAAACCTGGACACATAAATATAGAGACAGTTGAATATTTATTACCGGAGATTGATATACTCTTTATAAGTAAATATTTATGTAATCATTTCTCCAGAAGGATAACCAAAAGATCAATTATCTTTTGTAAACATTTACGATTCCACTAACACAAAAATATTCTTTATAAATTTAAATTTTCCGACTAAGTTTAACGAAATGATATCGCACAATTTATTCATAAATCAAAACCTAATTTATCTGCAGGGGTGAGCAATACTGAAATATAGTAACAGAGCGCTCAAAATTAGAGTTTGTTAACGAAATTTCCATAAAAATGCGGGATATAAAGACGAAAAGAAACTTTTAATTATAAATGTAAAAAATGATAACAAAAAGATGCTTGGCCAAAATTTATTTTATTTACCGAATCTAAACACTAACCGCCAATATGCTTACTTACTGTTCAATCAAAATATTTCCCAGCAATAAACAGCGCGTATCATAACCAAAGACGTTTTTCACATTCTGACAGTCTTCAGCTAAATTAGTGAGTTTTCGAGAGTGTGTACGAACTCTGATTATAAGACATCATGGCGGAAAATGTGAGACATGAACACTAAAAAATAGTAATACAAGTATCCAAACTAAAAATTCGACACAAGCTTTTTTCTCTACGTAACATTCAACGTTACCCCATTGTCCATTCAACTATTATATTATCCGCAGCCATGCAATTAAAAGTAATTTGTAACCCTCATTAACATTTTATTGAAGTTTTAATAAAAGTACTAGACTGATACAACTGGCGTTAAAATGTTAAAAGGTTGAAATGTAATGGGAGTATTGATATTTTTTCACAAAGTTATTTACACAACTATGAAATGAATTGTCTTTGAGCTAGGCTAAGAATATGACTTCTAGACGGTTGCTACACATTTAAATTTGTATTCATTTACAAAGTAGAATCAATTTGTCCTCTTTCGCAAAAGGATGCATTAATAAAGATAATTTGAGTTAGTAAAAAAATCGATAAACTTCAAACCACAAGAACCTCCGTATAAATAGCGAAATAATCTCGACAAAAGTTAAGAAAATTACTTTACCGCATCTTATAATATAGAAAGCTAACAATGATAGCCAAATTGTAAAGCTCTGTGGTATAAAAGCAATATCCTACTGTAATATAATTTACAGCACAAGGATATGAGAAATAACAGCCAGTTGACAATAAAGCAGAAATTTCATTGATAAGTGTGCATTTTAGAAGTACATGAATTATATGTTTATCGATTTAATATATAGCGAGCCATAACTCACTATTGATTTATGAACGAGTAAATATTTTTCGATCGCTATGTTATAAGGAATGTCTGCAGGGTTATTGAGAAATACTCTGAGATCTTCATTTGTACAGCGCGTGATGTTGTCATTTTTATAATATCGAAAATGTTTCACTTTTATTCTGCACATTTTTCAATTACAATTCAAAACAATATATTTTACTCATAACAGTATGAATGGCATATTAAGAATTCCTTTTATTCATCCCACGAAACGAAATCGAGTGAAAGTTTTCTTGTCAAATCTTAAGCAGATAGATATTGGATCGATAATTTAAAAATATTCAAAAATAAATAAACAAACCTCTCTCTAATTTATATATAGATATGGCCAATAATAGATTTATTTATTTTAAAATTGTTTTAAATGTTTTAGTCAAATTTACACTATAACAATCATTTATATTAAATGTTGCCACCAAAATAAATAGAGAAACAAATTTCGTTACAACGTCTGCTATAAATGATTCGCATTGTATGCAAAAAAAAGAATTTCTGCCGTTATAATAAATCCACTTTTTTATGAAGCTATGTCAAAATTCTTTTTGAGAATGTCAAAATCATAATGAGAAGAGTAACAACGAGGGAAACACCTACCGTGGAGTCAATAGAATAGCTGAGCTCCCCATCATCAAAAAGAACAAAATACCGGCGTTGCCAACGCTGAAATTAAACAATACCAGATTGGCGTAAAGAATCAATATTATAGTTTGTATTGACACCATGTCTAATATCAAAACGAGGCTTTATGATGCAAATGGAAATATAAAAAGTCTTTTTGAATCAAATTTATTAACAAGTATTACTCATCAACTCAAATTAAATCAATTAAAAGAATAATTAGTTAAATACAATGTATAAATCGCACCGAATAAATTGTACACCATAAAATTAAATTGAAGCTGTTATAAAATATAGTTAGCCAGAATATATGTTTAATTATAATTATAGCATTTCGTAATAGAACAATACAAACACATACAGAGCTTAAAAATCGAAAGGAAAAATAATGTCATGACAACATGGAAGTTATTATATAGTGTGTTGTGAATATGGGCACGGCTTGGGTGATTCACATCCTTCGAAGAATGTCTGTGAGGTAGTTATTACAGAGGCAATGGAACATGCTTACACAGATTATGTAATCCCTTCTGTGTGCAAGATTTCTATGTTGTATAATGTGTTTATTATTAATAATTAAGCTGCTGGGCTTATTAAGATTTACCGCTATAACAAGTATTTAAAATACCTCTTCTTGAGTCTAAATGTGTTAATCGTTTGAATTATGATTACATAACAGTAGTGTAACCAGATGTTTAATAATAATTAATTCACGTTTTAGACAGTGTAATATCATCACTATAGCAAAACCAAGTGTTGTGGATTGGAAAGAGAAAATATAATGGGAAGTCGAAGAGAATATTACAATTCGTATGGGACTATTAAAACAATAGTAAACAAGAGAGATAATAAGATAACAATAGAAATCATTGGTTCTGTTTTGTTCTCTGAGTGGAATAAAAGCTTCGATTTTCTCTATATTTAAAACATGATTAGCTTCTATCTATACCTAGAGCGATAGAAACTCCATAGATACCACAAGCAACGTGTTCTACACACACTCACACCAGGTAAAGGCACATATAAACACACTGTTCATACATTACTACAACTTTGGGGGGATGAATGAGAATGGGTGGTGGTTGGGAAACACAAAGTCAACAAACACATTTTAGTTTTATAAATAAAGGACAAAAAGAATGTGTCTTACGTTAATTGAAGGGAAAAGGCGACTTATGTTAATTACGTTACACAATTCAGTGATTAGATTCACATTCCAGAAAATTGTTTATTTTAATTAATGTGTGGTAAAATAATAATTGTAATATTGCATTAATATTGAAACAATAATCAGGCCTAACTTCACTAAAGTTTATTATTTACAAGGTAAAATTAATCACCAAAAAATAATACATAGAGTTATAAATTTTAGTTTTACCCAACGAAATGATTCAAACAAAATACCGTGAAACTATTTCTATTGAACTTAATTACATAAAACAATAACAGATTGAAAATAACTTGAATGATCTAAGTATATTTAGTATGCGGTAAATAAGCACCAACCTTTGGGGTTGCTGAAAATGATTTAAAATTCATTCCAACAGGAGCGATTGAAAGAAAACCACATTTAAGGACTTTGCGAGTTGCTCGGGTCATAGCTAAGATATTTTCGGGATGGAATGAACGAGCTTTGAAACAGTTTTGACATTTTCCTTTGTCAAAGCGGTTAGGTTCAAATCTGGTACATAAGGCTGCAGTCATCTTGATTGCATCGACCATTGTCTAGTTGCAATGGATATTCGGCAACAGTTTTGTCGGAATTAATCACATTCTTTATAAGCTGGACATTGTCAGATCTAAAATAAAATAATGTGTATAATCCTTGAGCCTTGCAAAATCATTCCAATAGTATTTTAAAAATCATATACTCATGTCTGTAAAGTAATATCATAATTTAGAATATATTAGTAACAAAATAAAATATTAAATTTTTACACAATCTACATAATAAAAAGTTGTATTTAAAGATTTCTAAGTAATTTAATTGTGATATTTTGTTGGATAAAAGTAGTCTATAAATCTATTTCTATTTTTAATCTAAATAACATTCTTTCTGTCCTTTATAAAAATGGTTGTTTTACATAAAATATCCATCATTTAATCAGTATGTAAATTTTACAGCAGCTATATTCAGCAATTCTACAATCTTGACCGATTTTGATGCACCAGATCTAGACTCATCTTCAACACTAAGTAGTTCTTTGAACTTAGAAATTAAAGCAAATGTTTGTTTAGATGAATGAAATGGGTCTATCCATGTATCTATCACATACAAATAACTTTTAGTATTAAAATAACAATTCATTATCAAATAGATTTTTTTGTTCAAAACTAAATGACTGTTTGTGTAAGCCATAGTACAAATTGTAAAATTAAATTGCTTTAGTTTGAATTTAGATTTTCTTGAAATTTTCTTCCTGGATTTGTTGGATATTGTATTAACTTAATTCATTTAAATTATTTAATTTAGTTATGCAATGATTAACAATTAAATTATAAGCATTAAAGTAAGAAAATAATATCTTTATAAAAATAAATATTTTATAATATTTACAACCATAAATATATTAACTTGTCGACCGCACATTTCAGACATTCATTTTAAAGAATTAATAAAAGATTTAGTTTACTTACCAATTAACAGTTTTATTAACCAATTATCATTATCCCAAATCTGAATTTTTGTCCACTCCCCCCCCTCCATAAATGTTAAATACACTATAAAATGTGTCCCATTTATAAAAAGAAATAGAAAGCTTTGAAAAATAATCACACATGAAAAATTATTTTTAAAAATATATATAGTAAAATTTACTGACATTAATATGATTAAAAGTAGGGTTTCTAAATGTATAACAAATCTTCATGATTGTAATCTACTTAAAACTATCAAGATTGTTTCTTTTCATTTTAATCAGAAAAAATAGTGCTATATTCTTTAGCAGGATATGGTCTGTTCTGTCTATATTCCAATGTAGGCTGAATCGATTTTGACTCAATTTTCAATGCAGCCAAATTTTCAAATGTCTTGCCATTGAGAACATATTTTTGCCAGTTGCAGCTGTTGCTTGCCTACAGTTACATATTACTACAATCTTAATTAATCATTACTCTTTCATTTGATTGAAAGATTTTTCATATCTCGAATGAAAACTGTGTGCTTGCCATCATAATGACAAAAGCACCAATTGTAAAGTTTTTTTTATTTTACTCATCAGAATATTTTGCTTTTACATATTGTGTTCTGATTATTTTGAATAATTCTTTTAAAATGTAAAAAATAGATTTTATTGTCCACCTACTGATCTTAGAAAATTTTTCACAAATGTTATACTGTACATCAGTAAGAATATAAGTATTAGGAAATGCTTTTTAGACTTATGATTACAATGAAAGAATACAAATTGCAATACAATAGATCCAATTTCTGACCAATTAATTAATAATTTAATAAATTTAAGATACTATAAATATACAAAATTCAGCTTTCAGTTATAAGGGCATATTCATTTATAAGGGTACATAAAATACTACTTATAAGAGCAAATTTTAGCATAAAAATATTTAATAAAAAATTAATTAGATTGTGTACATTATACTCCTAGTTTTAATTGTAATCTATACATTCTGTCTAGATATTGTATAAATAATAAGCCTAGGAACCTAAGCCATAAAGCCACATTGTTTTGGGAAAATGTCAACAAACTATCAGTCCCTTATCTCACAAACAAGAATGCTTGGATTACAAGTACCATTCTCATTGTGAGGTTTGTTAACTACTTGGGACCTTTAACTCAGCAAATAAAACATAACTATATACATCTAATAGTTGACAATTATACTGCTTACCAAAATGAAACTACATTTTCTCACCCAAAAATAACTTCTCTGTTGCAGCCAATAAACCAAGAGATCATAAAAAGCCTAAAGAATTTCTACAAGAAAATTATTCAAGGAAATAAAGAGGAAAGGTCTGTCATACAGTTAATCAGGATCCTCAATGGTGAGCAGTTTGACAAAATAGATAAGGATAGTAGTGAAAAGCTGCCCTCATTGAAGATTATATAATTACAACACATTAACTTTTTACTTGAGATCAAAACTATAAGAAATCACTTACTTTCCAGCCTTTATGTTGGCTTCATTGAGATGGTCAAAACAGACAACATCACTTTGTTTTAGGAATATCACACCAGAAACTCACTGGAAATTGATTGATATAGGTGCCATTCAAACTGTGATCAGAGGATAAAGTTACCCTGACTACTGCATTCAATGGGTGTGTTTTCAACTGACCATTCTATCAATTGGATTATTGCAGAACTCTCCAGGCTGTAGTCAGATGGATTCTTAGGGTTATTGTATATAATTTTTTACTCCTTTTGACCTGAAATGATGTTAATCCTGTGTGGAAATAGATGTTCAAAAATGGACTCAGTTTTGGAATAGAGATCACCAATCCAAGAAAAATAAATATTGATGTCATGTCTTTCTCTCTTCCTCTATATAATGTCTACTTAGATTTCATATTTCATTCATTGAGTTTTGATGATGAAGAAAAATTCTTGAATTGTTAACAAAAAAGGTTTTGCAATGAAATTAAAAATTTGAATATGGGAAGGGGGCAGTGATTTTGTGATCAAAACAGAGGGATAGTACAGTAAAACTTTATCAAAGAGTATTATAATTAATAGAATAATTATTTTACTTGATTTAAGGGGAATCAATTAAAATTAATTCAGTTTGAATAGGTGATAGAGATTGGGAATTAACTTGTTATGAGAGATTTGGGAGTGGTGAATAAAAGCTGAATAAATAAAAACATAAATTGTATATGTAAAAAATTTCAACATATAAAAAATATTTTTTTTGTTAAAAACGATTTTTGGATTTTAATATTTTCTACTTATTTAATATTATTTACTGTAGCATAATATTATTTAAACTTTATATACAATTGTGAAAATAAATTTAATGATAATTTAACAACAATGTAATTTTAAGATTAGTGGTTGAATAAAATAGAATGAAATAATATACAAATATAGCAAAATAAAATATGTAATGATAATTGTCAACAAATATAATACAAAAAATCTCAGGATCACTACAGACTTTTAATTTATGAAGTGGTTAGCAGTCTGGCAACCAAATAATGGATAATAAAATCAATACAAAGCTTTAAACCAATCTTATTTCTAACCCCTAGTCTTCCAGGACTAACACACCTTGAACATCAAAAACATGGCAATACGTTAAAAATGGATAAATGCATTAAGACTCTAATTATAATATTTTTATTCAACCTATTTAATACATTTAACAATTTTCCATTTTTCCTGTATAATAAATGCATGAGACTAGTTTTTACCATTTTTATATATTTTTTAAATTTAATTACAAATATTAACCAGTTGCCGGTCTGCTAACATTAGAAAACTGTTTGCCGGTTTGGTAACACCTGCCTTTAATTTACAAATAACAAATGTAGACCCAGTTTAACTTTTATCAAATAGATCTTGATAACGTTAAAATAATGTTGTTTTCGCGATTGAAAGTTTTTAAAAATAGTTTAGAAAAAATGAAAGAAAGCAAATTAATAAAAACAATATACATATAAATTTAATTATAAAAATACTGATCTAATAGAAAAAGAATACCTTTTGGACAAAGAGTGATTTTAAAATCGTGCCCTTATATAAATAGCGTTGTTTAAAAGTGTAATTTCGAAATCATTTATCAAATTTATTTGCCAATTACGTCACGCTTAGGGGAGGGAGGAAGGGTTTCTTAAAATGTTACTTTTGTGACGAGGGAGGCGGGGTTGATGAAAATGTGACGTCAAATTTTCGTTTTTGATTTTTGTATAATTGTACAGGCTTAATTTGTTTGTATATGTTTCATTTAATATTCTATAAGAATCTCCGTTACTTAATTTTAAATGTTCGAAAGATTTGTGTATTAATTGTATAGTCGTAATAATTAACAAATTTCCAGAAAAAAAAAGCTATATGACATTTCATATGGCGGACCATCGAGACCATCTGTGTATATGTATTGCTACATATCTAAATGTGGATATATGTTTGGATATGTGTTGGATATATGTATGCATGGATATGTATGGATATGTGTGGATGATTATGGATATGTATGGATATGTGTGGATATGTGTGGATATGTGTGCATATGTATATGGATATGTGTGAATATATGTGTGGATATATGTATGGATATATGTGTGGATAAGTGTGGATATGTATATGGATATGTGTGGATTTGTATGGATATATATGTGTGGATATGTGTTGGATATGTATAATTTGGATATGTGTGGATATTTATGGATATGTATGGATATTTATGGATATGTATGGATGTGCATGGATATGTGTGAATATGTATGGATATATGTAGCAAAAAATATACATATATTTAACGTATTTTATACATATAATATATATATACACAGATGGTCTCAATGGTCCGCCATAATTTCATATCCTAAATTACATACAAAACTGTTGTCTCGAGTGTATGTGTTGTGTTAGGGTTATTATATGCTTGCGCGAATTCTCTATTAATTGTCTCATAGCAAAAGTTGTAGTATATCGAAGGATAGAAAGTTACAATTCCGGCAAGAAAGGTGCAACCAGAACGAATTACGGCAGTCAGACAGTGAGAAGTAATGTGCGTGATGGTTTCAAATGAATCTGCGGATGAATTGCCAAATTTGCCAAAGACGTTGAAAGAAAAAGATTGAGGGTGACGAAAATAAAACCTTTCAAATTCAATTTTGAACCCCATAATAACAGAAATCTAAAATAGATAATCTATTTTGAAAGATGCTTAATTAAACTTTTGTACAAAAATCATTGATTGATCAAACCTTTTGCATGCTATAGTATATTTATTGTTAATTATTTTATGTCAAATGTGGGAATTTGGTATTTATATTGTAGGTATTGAATACGTTTTCTTCATAGTATAGATTTTTCAATTAATGAAAAATACATCTGAATATTATACCAACTTCTCGTGAATTTTCATTGAGTCAAGGATGCCATTTTATTATTTAAAGGTAAACATTTATTCATCTCAAAAAAAATATTTAATGAAGAATGGGAATCAGGGAAGGTATAAGTGCTAAATGTGACGTAATTGTGGAGTGAGGGTTGCGGAAAAGGTGACGATCTGTGACGAGGGAGGGAGGTAGAGAGGGTCAATAAATTGTGAATAAAGCGTGACGTAATTTTAGGACAGCCCTGTAAACGAGGTGTTCGATTCTGAAATTAAATTTAGATAATTTTTTCAATATAATAAATTATTTTGTATATACATTGCGATTTCTTTTCTATCACTTATGTGCAACCATACATGTATTGGAGTAATTATAATGTAATATACGAATCTTGCTTTTTTAATTATTTGTTTACTGTTTACTGTTAAATGTTAATATAAAATATTTATTTATTTAATATAATTTTCATCATTACTTGTATAATTTTAATTAAAGATAAATATATTTCCCATATTATAATTATAGGTGATGCAATAAGAAAAATAGTTACCTAATTAAACCTCATAGTTAACTTCTATTATATTTTTTATATATATGGCCACCATGAGAGACTCCGATTGAATTATATTATATTCAAAAAATAGTACATTAAGATATAACCTAGGGGAGGCGGAATTATTCAAAGTCGTCTAAGTTAGTGCCCTTTGGGCGCCAAGTCTTAGACCAAATATCAGATCATCATAACGTTTCATATATTCATATATTCACACCTGTTTGTAGTACACACGATACACCTCTTTATAGTACAGGTTGTATAAGCAAGAACGAAGAAAAACCTCATTATTAAGGTTTAAATCAGCAAAAACACCCAGTACACAATAAAAGTGAATTACAAATACAAACATAGAATTACATTCAAAAACATGGCATGGCAACAAAATAACCAATATGGCATTACGTTATTTTTTCATGTTTGCTTGAAATTTTAAGATCACAAATTCGATGTCGTCTAGCTTAGCGCCCACAGCTTGACCCATCCACCTACCTTAGCGCCGAAAGGGCGCTAACTTAGACGACTTTGAATAATTCCGCCTCCCCCTACATATATATATATAAGTATAATATTAATTAATTTGTTATTATTAATTTGACATATTAATAATAAAATATATGTCAACAGGGGTGAATCGTCTCTGGCTACTCGAATAATTATATACAACATGAGCTTGCATTTATAATTCTCTTATACCAGCAATATAATGGTATTATGTATTACACTGCGAACAAACTATGCGTTTTTTTCGTGCCTTTTTACATGCGTATGGAAATCTGCAAACATCACACCAATTGCCAAGATACAAAATGCTTCAACACCCGCTGATTACAGATCCATAGGTATTAACGCTATCCTCTTCAGAATGACAGAAAAGCTAATAGCCAATACATTCAACCCTTAATTAGAGGTCACAAAGATTATGAAGACCAATATGCCTTTAGAACAACAGGCAGTACGACCGCAGCATTTATTGCACTAACCACATCAATAATCGAACTACTGGGAACCAACAGCTATGTCCGAGTTATCACCCTTGACTTTTCGAAAGCATTCGACACAGTGAGACAAGCT
>JAUZNC010028825.1:0-21464 GCA_034780395.1 Vannuccia rotundouncinata | reverse complement strand
TTTAATTAACGCATTTGACTTGAATGTGCCGCTATTGTTCTGAATTTTGTCGTTGATGGCTGATAAAACCTGTAATATGACTGCAGGAAATAGGCACTCCTGGCAATTGCTAGCTTCATTAGGTAGGAGGTAGTATTTAGGATAAATATAATATATAAAGATATTATACATACATACATTAATATAAGTACAGTTATTATTACTATGTGTTTGATTCCATTAGGTAGGGGTAGTAGGTATTATGTATTGAGTTTAAAGCTTTTATGTACATATTTGATCTTATTTTAACATGGTCAGTAGTAAAAATGTCCTGGGAAATTTGCGAAAATGACCTGAAAAAATGTCCTTGACCCCAAAAAACTTACACAAAAGCTTTTTTGTTTTATTCAATTCATTGGGTCATAAGGTACTCATAAAAAAAATTTGGCCAAAATCGGACCACGGTTATTTTAGATAATTTCAAGATGGTGGATAAATGCACCCATGGCCATGAGCTCGTTTGTGAAAAACACTAATAACTAAAGACCTAAACGTTCTAGAGCAATAATTGTTTACATGGGAGGTGTTATTAGTGGAGAACCCTCAAAACTCTTTAAAAAAACCTTGAATTTGTATACTATATCTCAAGAAGTAAAAGTCCTAGAGTAACTAAACAATTTAGGTTTATACCCGACTAAATGGCGCATGAAATAGGTGTATACTTTTTTATTGGACATGTTAGTAGTAGAAGACCCTTAAAACTCCTAAAACCCTACGATTTTTATAAAGAATCTTAAAATGTAAAATAATTAGAATTTGCTCAACATACATGTATTTTAAGAACATACCCCCTAATATTTTACAACACATGTTATAATTCACAGTTACTGCGTATTTGAACTCATCATCGTCACTATCATTATTCTCCTGATCTACTGGGGTAATGTAATGAGGATTTTCACACAATTCTAGTTGGCATTGTCCACAGGCACTTGTGCATTGCAATCCATAGCCTCTACATGTGCTGGTTGCGTAGAACAGCCAGTAGTACAGTTGTAGTGGACCACCTTCAGCAGATTATCTGGTGCAGCATTCTTTGAGCACATTGCTGGTTTCAACACATTGTTTTCACATTTCAATTCACATGAGTGACAAAAGACGTTGCGGATAGCACCTTCTTTTTCAGTATGGAATGTCGCAAAGAAGAAAGAGACTGTGTAGTTTTGCCACGAAAGACTACAGACATGGCCTGATTACCGAACATTTCTATAGTGTCACATGTTTGATTAGTTTTTGTAAAAACATATGCGCATGCTTCTAAAAGATTATTCCCTTTTAAGAATTTCTGTAGGACTGTCTTCTTTCCAACACCAAAGATTCTAGAAGTGGTATCCGAACCTGTGACCGCATGAGTGAAGAGTAGTTGCATACACAATCGGCCACCGAAAACGCATTTTATGGTAGTTAATTCATATACTCTAATTTGTTTTCTTGATTTATTGTCGGAACGAAAGTAAAGTGTCTTTCCATCAGAGAACCAAAAGATCCGTATCTTCTCTGATCAGTGTAGTAGTATGCGTCTTGGAAGTAGCAATAGCAGAACTATAGCATAGTCAGCATCGCCATTAGTGTTTATTACACTGCATTCCTTCTTAGCTTCTCACTAATTAGGTCAATTAGCCCTTGTTTGTTACTTCCATTTGATAAAAACTCATATTTTTTCCCACTGAATACTGTATCGGATGTAATTCTTACTTTTTGATGGTGTTTCACCTGTCGCCTCTCATGTGCATTGTCTTTTATTGATGGTGTGTCAAGATAACCGTCGAATACGACAGTTGCGGTTCCATAATCACGCAAAATAAAATCCACGTATGTATCTGCTATTGCACCGTATGTATTGCCTTTCGCGTCTACTGAACACTGTGTATCAGAGAGCCACCGTCTAGAACAGACTTCTTCGTTTTTTTTAATGATATTGCTGGCCGCCGTACCGGACAAGCTGCAGGCATGGTCATCAATAGATTTGGCAAGCTGTGCTTTTTCAGGTTTCCGGAACATATTATTTGCTTCAAAAAGGGCAGAAGGAATGAACTCAAATCATATTCCAGAATCACCCTCCATAGCCAATTATCCAGTTCTTGATATGACAATTAGCCGCTGGAAGTTCTATCAGTGGCAACTTTCACCGCAACTGTATTGCCTGGCATTCGAGCTTTGTCTTTCCGTTTATAAATGTGAGCAAACATTGGTTGACCTTTCATTTTTGGAATAATCTGCTCGCCTACCATAGTTAACATTGTCTTGAGCAACAACTCCTGTGACTATATTTCTCAACGTAGGATGTGTAGAGAATGGATAGTGTAATTCAAGTTTTTTTCTAATTTTGCTAAGATCTATTTGATACCTTCTTAGCCTAGTTGGCGTCTCTTACTGGTGTTGTTCTCTGGTTACAAATGCATGATTATGAAAATCCTACATGGCAATGTTGTATTCTCAGCAGATTGGTGATGACATTGTCCACTCATTCCACTTTTTCGTGTAAGACCACCAGGCGTCTTCAATGACTTCATCAATGTCTGCTCAATCCCTAAGTCACAGCGAAGTCCAGCCCGAAAATTGTCTAGCCCACGAATGATGTGATGTCCATCTCGAAATTTTTTGAACACGTAGGAATTCAACGATTCCAATTCCTTCATATTTTGTAGGTAGAGATAAGCTGGTTTTATATAGTTGCAATGGCCAACAGCTGCAATCAGAGGCAAACTTTCACGAGTTGCGTTAAGATGTTTTTCCCAGGAGCATTCTTGCAATTGATATCATTCTCAAATAGGAAAACCATAGTTTACTGGTACGGCACCGCTTGGATAACTCGAATCTTTTCTTTTCTATAACCCGATGGAGTGTCTTTAAATCGTCGGATCCAGTGATGAAATCTAACGCAACTCTCTTGCTGTCAAATAGGTTAACGTCTCTTCACACGATTGGACTATATTACTGACACTTGAATCACCATCCATCATTTCGGAGATCAGTATTCCATTGAGGCATTTCTCTATTAACATATGTCTACGTAAAGTTCTTTGGACAGATTTTCCAGTCATCATGTGCTTCACAGCATCCTCTCCGAAGGCTGCTTCAAGAATGTCAGTCAAGCCGGATCCTTGATAGTAGATTTTCCGGATTTTCACATTTTCTGTGCAGAATGTAAATAAGACCATGCCAATTATGAACTTTTTGGTAAAAGCAGAATGAGAGTTCTCAGAGACTTGTGGTGGGGAAAAGTGAAATTCAGGCAGCATTTTAAACATGATATTACGACGAGCGTATGTGGAAAATTGATAGTAAACAATTTTACTCGGCACATTTTCTTCATGTTTAAAGTAGAAATACTGTGTCTAGGGACAACGCGGTCCATCGGTTTTCCTGATGTTCTTGCTTTGATCATCCCCATTCCATGAAACGTACCTTTATCGTCAAGGGTCAAGATGTTGTGATCAACATTATCTGCAGCAAATAACACCATTGCCATATCCCGTCCCCCATCTGAAATGTCTGAGACAACCACACCTGCAGCGTTCTTTTTAAATATTTGCACCTAATCATAAGAGAGGCTAAAACCCATAACAGACAAAGTGTCAACAAGAAAACTTGTACTTGTATAGAGGATGCACTTGAGAAGTGAATACGAGGAAATTCCAATCAAATGGTTGACTATGACCATATATGGTAAGAATATTACCGTGTATGTAGTACGTGTATAGTTATTAATATGTTTTATTTATTGCGAATATAATAAATTTAAGATGATATAGAACTATGTTTGTGTAACACGATATTTTACTTTTGGTACCATTATTAAACACATGGTTAATAACATAAAAGTTTCTTTAAAACAACCTCTTTTAATATTAAAAAATGCTTACAATCAAGCAATCTTTATTCATTGTGTTCATTTTCACATATATCGATTTAGTTGACCAACATTATTGCCCTATCCTTGGATTTTTGAGGCATTGAAAAATAGATGTGAAAGTATTTTTTTCTGTGTTGATAACAAAGAAATATTAATATTGTCAAGAAGAGTCGTCAATGAGAAAATAAATGTCTGATCCATTTAGAATTAAATGACAACGACAATCAGCATTAATATTAGGAAATATAGAATTTAAATTAAAATAGTAATTCACTTCTGCGATATCTTGATTATTCAAAAATATTAATTTTTACATTACATTTAAATTATGGATTTTTATAAAATTGCAGTATTTGAGGCAGGGTTGTGACCCATCTTGTTGAAAGAAGATGTTGCGCCTTCTTGCAATTTGATGCCACAAAAATTACCTTAAAAAATATGGTCCAAAAATACCGCTCGATAACATTGCACATCACGCCGGAAGATTTACCTCCTGTTGAATTACAATGTGTGCTCTCCAGTAGATACAATTGTGGCGATTTATTTGGCATTCAACTTGAACTGGGCCTCATCAGACGAAATAATTCTGTCTACAAATCCATTATCATAACCTGTGATGTCTAAAAAATCTTCAGCAAACTCCACTCGTCAGTCATAATGGTCTTCATGTAGACTATGGTTAGCCGTGGAATGTATGGCTTGAGACCTAATTCGTGGAGACATTTTATTACAGTAGTGTCGCTCACATTAATAGGATTATATGCCCAGAAGCTGAATGATTCTGAACTATACGACGAGTATATACTTTCGAAAATCTGTGTCTTTAGTTTGCCACTGCGTTTTACATCCATCACTGAGACAGCATCTTCAAACTTCCCAATAATTTTTCTAACCGTACTTGTTTGTAGTGGAGGGTCTCTGTAAAAATCTCTTTTGCAGATTGACTCAAAATATCAGTTTAATAAAAACGTTTAACGCATTGAATTCTGATTTCTTTTAAAAGCTTGTGCTACATCATTGTAAACTTATTAAATGAACATATTACAAGACATCTAATTATAACCACAGCAATCACAATCTAATTATATCCACAGATCAGATACGAATTGGAAAATTCAAGTCATTCTGCAATCGATATTTTATTTTAAATGATATGTTACCTTGTCCAGACTTTTCGACCATCCTGTGCACAAATTAGGTTGCTAAAATTAAATAATCAAGAATTTTATTATTTTTTTTATTTAAAACTTTAATCATCATAAAAATACTTTACCAAATTTAAATAATATTTTTTGGTGATTTTGCATTTTATTGCAACAAATTTATTGCAAATAGCTTTTACAAAAATCAAAAAAAAACTACTAAATTTTAAAAATTTGCAAAAAATTATTTGTTTTGATGTTTCGTAGGGCCAGTTACTGTAGGTATTCACCAAAATTAAAATTATGTGAACGCCGCCCTTGAAATATAAATTATTCGCCGCAAAATGTTTAGACAACGATATTACATTACATTTTTTAATAATAAGTAAATTTTCACTTCAGTATAAAATATAAGATAGCAATATATAAATTAGTTAACATGTATTATGAATAGCATTTTCATAACAATATAACTTTACGCGCTAGAATACAAAATTAAGTGTTTAAAATGAATATTATAGATTATGTTAATTACAAAATATTTGAAGATGTATAAATTCTTATAACCAATCTTTTGTAATTTTAAAGATATGCAAATATAGGTAGTCGCAGTTAAAATTGTTTGAAGATTTGATTTTTTTGTCATTTTGATAACAAAATATAAAACGAGAGTAATGAAATCAAAAGCGAAAGCATTTTAAACTTGATTTGAATTACTAAGTTTATGTAGACCATTAAACATTTTAGACAAGACGAATTTTTCAAAAAAGGACTTGTATAAGGTCTTTAGGTGCATTTTGAGATAAAGGTTTGGAACCAACTTTTTTACACAATTAAAGTATGCTGAATTCGAATATACCGGTTCCCAAGAAGAATTTTTTAGTTTTTGACCTTCTAATAAGCAAAAAAACAAAATGGCGGCTAAAATATATATGTTTTTTCAATTTATCTCCAAAAGTATCGATATTTTCTATAACAATATAGTTTAGTAAAAGGTTAATCATATTATTTTATATGTTGTTGTGACATTTCAACTTAATCAGATAATAAATGAATTCTACAGAGCTCATAAACGGTTCAAAATGGCCGCTAAAATGTTGAAATTACAGAAAATAACATTTATTCGAAAAAGTAAACATATTTTCAATATTTGAAATTGCGCGTAAATGACCTTTTCATTTCATCTATTATAGTTCAGTGGTTTTTAATATGGGCCCCACCAATTTATGCCTAAACAATACAAGCGGCAAAATAAACATCTTGTTCTTGCTGGGAAGGCATAAAACAAGGGTATGCGGGCTCACAAACTTACCTTGCAATCTCTGTTGCGAATTTTCATTCCAACCTTCCTTCAGTTTGTTGCTGTAGTGGATCATGAATGTCACGCTGAACTTTCTTCATTGTTATTTGATGAAAAGCCAGAAATAATTCCAGAACTGGTCTTATTTATAATGCAAGATCGGTTTAGAAAGCTACTGACATCATTTGTTGAAAATAAAGTTAAAGATGTGAATTTCATCTTTTGGTTCCAGTACATGGAGATGATCCCAATACTGTTACATTTTACTAGAGCCCAGCGCGATGGTATATGGGAGCTCCCTCTTCACTCCTTTGGCCAAATGTTGCCATACTTCAAACGATATGACCATCTCAACTATGCAAAATGGGGTCCAATATATCTAGCTGAATGCACCAACTTCCGGAGTCCGTTTTATTAGAGTTTCAAAGAGATAACTTTGTTGTTATCAAACGATCTTCTCAAACCTTCAACCAAGTAGATCCAGACCAAGCAATGGAGTGGATGAATGGCACAGTCAAGAAAGGGGGTGGAATCATTGGTATCATCAAGACAACATCAGCACTATGTAGATGGACGCTATCATATAATCTTAGGTCACACATAGCAGCCAAAACTCATGCATTATACAAGCTTAGTTCTGGTAGTACATGCCTTCACATTGAAGCTACTAAATCACGACAAAAGTGTGATGTGGATGACGAGAGTAATTTGCTATTGGTCTCCCAGAGATTCAATGTATTTTCAGAATTTACAAACCCAAAGTCATTGCAAAACATAGGAACAAAGGATCTGGCAACAGCAACAATCCAAGACGCGTTACTTCGTGCCAAAGAGCTTGGACAGAAAGAAGTAAATAACAAACTTACATGACAAACCCGAATTTTCATTTCGTGATACCTTGCACAGAAATAACGCTCCAACATTTGCCGCTCTATACAAAGGGGTTAAAGACACCAAAAGCAAAGACAAAAACACTATCCTAAAAGCAGACAAAAATGTTCTCAAACGCCTAATTACCGCATATGAGGCTGATCGGCCGGTTGATTTGCCATCTGTGCTAAGACATGAGCTTATTCCTTTTCCTTTATCACTTGCAGAAATGAATGGTATACTTTGCACGGGCAATAAGTCACTTGTGGCAGATGTAATAACAGAAGGCATACATTGTCTAGAAACTATTGTACTTCATGATACATCATATTGCCTTATTATTGATGGACAAGCCCTAGTGGTAGCTCTAGGAAAACCTGACAATGCAATTACTTTTGGAGATCTGGCTGACACATACGTAAATGCAATACTAAAAGCTGGTTCTAGGTACCAACGAATAGATGTTGTGTTCGACAGGTGTAGGAGCGAGACAATAAAAGGTACTACAAGATCACGGCGTAGCAAAGCCTCTCAATTAGACGACTTATAGAGGGTCGCGATGGGCCTCTTGCAACAAATTGGAATAATTTTCTGTCACTAGCTGATAATAAAGGCAATCTGTAAAATTTCTTGTCCGAAGAATTTTATTTACGGGCACTAAATCAGAAAGAAATTTTAGTTGCTGGAGATTTCACGTAGGAACTTGAAGTCAGATCATCAACAGATACAACTGATTTGAATGCGCTGAGATCCACACATGAAGAAGCTGACACAAGGTTGGGCTTGCATCCTGTGCACAATCGATTTAAAACAGTTGTTGTGTCATCAAGAGACACTGATGTTCTCCTTATACTTTTAGTTTCACACTTCCCACGTGCCCAATGTCAAAAGCTTTGGATGATGTCAGGTACATCAAAGAAGCAGCGTTATATACCAATTTATACTGTATTTAACAATCTACCTAGAAATTTGTCTGCTACACTCTTACCATTTCACGCATTAACTGTGTGTGACACTACCTCCTATTTCGCAAATAATTCTAAACGTTCATCATGGAAAGTATTCAAAATCCCACCATAATCTTTTGAAGAAGGTAGGTATTGGTGGTCAACTCACAAAGGAAACAACCAAATCTGCCGAAGTGTTCGTTTGCATAATATACAATGTGCACAAAACAGATTCCAAACCAGAGGCAATGCCACCGACAAGCGATGCTATCTATTTCCACTTGATGCGTGTACACTATCAAACCCTGGTGTGGAGAAATGCACATTTCGTAATGCCCGACCTTCCTGAACCTATTGATATGGGATGAAAACGGGGTGATTCGACACTGTGTCCTATCCCAGAAAGTTGCCTCGAGATGATCTTTTGTGCATGTCAGAAACAATGTAACAACTTGACGTTGTAAATGTCGCAATGCCCAGTTAAAATGTATATCAATGTGTGCATGCAGGGATAATGAGACACCTTGTATGAATTTTGTATAGTTTGATGTAACATTTATTATTTAGAGTACATTATTGTTCAAAACATGTTCATATTAAAACCATTATTTATTATCTGTGTAACATTACATGTAACTACATACGTATATGTAACAATACTAATATACTATCTATGAGTTTTATTGTGTCTTTGAATTATATGTCTTATGGAACTTAACATTCACATTTCTCAGAACTTCGTCTAGTCTGTAAAAACTTAAAAATATATACAATAATAACTTTCATTTTAAAATATGTTTACTAAAATATGTAAAATAGACACGTCATAAACATTTTTGTAAAGCATATTGATATGGAAAATTCGTTTACTTTTTCAAATAATCGTTATTTACATATATTTTATAGATATTTGTGTCAATTTTGAACACTTGGTGTGTTCTGTAGAGTTAAAAAAATTCAACCGTACTAAAAGTTGACTACAATATGTAAAATAGACTAATAAACATAAATATGTTTACTTTTTCGAATAAATATAATTTTCTGTAATTTTAACATTTTAGCGGCCATTTTGAGCCGTTTATGAGCTCTGTAGAATTCATTTATTATCCGATTAAGTTGAAATGTCACAACAACATATAAAATAATATGATTAACCTTTTACTAAACTATATTGTTATAGAAATATCGATACTTTTAGAGATAAATAAAAAAAACATGTATATCTTAGCCGCCATTTTGTTTTTTTGCATAAATGAAATTTTCTGTAATTTTAAAATTTTAGGGTATAAGGTCAAACATATAAGGTATAACATATAAGGTCAAAAACTCAAAATTCTTCTTGGGAACCGAGATATTCGAATTCAGCATACTTTAATTGTGTAAAAAAGTCTGGTTCCTAACTTTTACCTCAAAATGCACCTAACATGCACATTTCTCAGAAATTAGTCTAGTCTATTTGTTTTGCAACTACATTTCATATCAAGTTAAAATAAACACCTAAGGCAAGTATGTAAAGTTGCATTCGAATACTCTCTATGAAATAAGTTTTTGTGATATATCTAACAATAAAATATACATGATGTACAATCAAGGTTAAAGTTAAATAAAACACACTAATTATATAAAATTACACCGATACAACTAACATGTGTCAATAAACTCCATTCAAAACAATAATCTGGTAATCTGGAATAGTGACTGAGTTAGTCTTAAGTTGCAGAAATCGTACATTGTTTTTTTTTATGAGCAGAAATTTCTATGGTTTTCACCCAATTTTCATGAAAATGCACATTTAAAACGATGTTATTCATACTTTTGAATAAAGTTATACATATCATTTTAGTCATCTAATCGTTTTCGACATATTTTAAGCAAAATATATATGGATAAGTCAAACTAATTATTTTCTAGAAACATTTGAATTCTGGTTCTTAAGCTAACATATGCCTAAAATAGTCTTTAGTACTAATATTAATGAATTTCTAGAAAATGTTTAGCATGACTTAACTAAAATTTGTTCTATTATTTAATATGAAAAACACTAAAATATTCATTCAAAAAAATAATGTATAATTTCTGCAACTTAAGACTTACATATGTGATCATCCAATGGATCATAGGATCATATTACATGATAAAAGTATCAAACCTTTTGCACCAAACATTTTGATTAAAAACCCCTGGGATTGCGGACTATATATAGCAATTAATTTTAGTGTTGATGTTTATTTAGTGTCTATTAGCTGTTGGTGTTTCCGTTTTTGAATAATATACTCCTTTTTCCAAGTCTTTTAGATATAGGTACATAGTTATTCATCAAATTTTATCTAAAGTTACTTCATTATACAAACTTTTTTTATTCATATCATTATGCATCCTCAATATAATTACTCATATGAATGTTTATGGTTACAAACATTCATATGAGTAATAGAAACATAATTTTGGACAAACCTGTACTTTAAAATGATACTGGATTGTGTATTTTTAGGAGTGTACTTTCAAGTACCTTAATGGATCAAAATGCGATGGTGAGTCAGGGTTGCACGGTCATCATCCAAGAAATTGTTTATATTTCCTTCGTGATTGGACAGTTGCTCAACTTAATACTTGGCTTCAGGTAACATTTTATTATGAATTCAAAGAGATTAATGTCAATTTTAATGTTTTAACTTCTTTATTTTACTAATGCTATACTTTTTTATATTATACTTGAAGTATTTATTTAAATACATACCTACATACTATACTCTATTATTTTCAAAACAGAAGTCTAATGTTAAAAGTCTCCAATCAAAAGGCGCCAAGAAGTGTGAAGTAATGGTTACCGTTGAAGATTACAAAGAGAGCCCCTGTGGAAAAACCGTCGAGAAATACGATTTGTGCGAGTAAGTTATTTGTATTATATTCTGGTTATTATTGTCATGATGTATTTTTAATTAATTATTCATCAATAATTTACAAAGTTTACTCTCTAGTTTATTTATTTATTTAGGGTATTAAAGTTTTCGCATTAAAAATGGCCAAATTCATTTTAACATCAAGTATTCAGTATGCGCACATGAATAACCCCACCCTTTTAAAAATTGTATCCATTATTTGATTTTTATACACTTACAAATTTGGAATTTTCTAATAATGATAGATTACCAAAGAGAGTCTGATCTTCTGAACTACAATTCATCTCATTTAATGTGATATCAAGAGGTACTCAACGGACATTTCTGCTGTGCTTTTATCAATGTTGATTGGGACATTCCTAATTCAACTTATCACTTTTATAACAGCCCACTCCACAAAAAGTCATTAATAATTCTTCACAACATTCACCCTTACACACAAAAAATATAGATACAAATTTTCATTTTATTTCTCTTGATGCCATCAAACTTTACCCTAGCATTTTATATAAACTTTGGCATCGATATTTTTATCATTAAAAAACTCATTGATTATTTTAAAAACATTGAAACTGCTGGTCTAAATTCCACTGACATCAAAATAAGCCAATTACACCATCTTATTAAAACAAAATACATTCATAAAAATCGACCTTTCGATATCATATCATATATTTATATGAATCGATTCACACAGAAAGGACTGCCCTATAACAACTTCAAACTTTCTCTTTATATAAAATTTACATTATTGACATACTCGTGGATCCATACAATTATAATGGCGATGATCATTCAACCATTGTTACTTCAATAGTGAACAGTGACTTCAATATTGAATTAACAATTCAGGCTAAGCAACTTTATCAATGACTTACTTATCTCAATTTACAGTTACCTACCCACATCCCATTAAAACTGATTTTGAAACTATCTAATTTCCTGCAATAAAATGCAAAAAATATATAATTATTCAATGACTTAATTAAAGTAATCAAGTAACCTCTTTATGCCCGATATAACAAGAAAATCAATCCTTATATTGATTTGCAGACATGTATACCTATAAAAATTACTATAAAAAAATGGGGTTTACATATTAAACTCGTAAGGCACACTAATTCAATACTTAGACGACAAATACTGTTCAAACTGTCATTTCTGAACTTAACTTCCACATTGGCAACATTTACTGGTATTTTTGATCACTCTATCTATAATGGACGTTCAAGACTTATGAACTTTGGAAATTTGAAAGTATTTTGAATTTTCAGCTTTATTTAAGAATTAAGCTCTTTTCAATAATTCGAATTCTTAACACTCCTTCAAAAATGTTGTCTGGAATAAAATATTTTCCTTAATAAATAGTTCAGCGACGTGGCCTGTGGCAATCACTTCTAAAAAATATGTTTCCCTTTATTTCAGTATGCATTGCAGAGAGTATCTTGTGCAAAAGATAAATGAAAACAATTTGGATCCTATTGACCAAATGACTCTTGAAGAAATAAAAATATTTTTTTCACGTGAAAAGCTTACGATTCCCACTAAAAAGGATAAAGAAAAAGATGCTGTTTATTTGACTCGGATAAGACAAGTATGTTTATTATTTCCTTCTTGAACTCAAAAATAATCATACATTAATTTATATTATCATCTGAAATGTTTCTTTTAAATATTTGGAATGTGTATCATTTGATAAAAATGGCATGGCGGACTTGAAAATTAAACTGTTTGAAATACAGGACTCTTATTTCTTTTGATTTATCAATTAATTCAGCAGTTTTAAATAAAAAATAAATGTCTTTTCACTAAATTAAAATTTATATTCAATTGCTCAAATATAATTTCGAAGTTAATAAAGTTAACTAGATTTTGAAATTGTATTAAATATTTATCCTTATAATTGAGTAATTGTAATAGAATTTTTTATAATTGGAATAAATATACTGGAACAATTTTTTTATAATTTTAAATTAATAAAAGAAGTTATATATATATAAGTTGTCACTGATGTAAAAATATCGATGATTAAATTTATAACTTGTGTTTTTTTACCTTTTTTCGGTTACAACACTATAATATAGTAATACTCAAAAAGGAATGGCACAGAATTTTTTTTTTAATTAAGACAATAGAAATTCCAATTTAGCCCAAAACACTTTCACCCTATAGTCAAACTTATTTTTATTTAACATAGCTCCTAAACAATCTAATTTTAAAAAATAGTTTTCGAGTTCTACTGTTCCTTATTTTTTATCATGTACTGATAAGTCACATATATAAATATATTTTTTGGAAAAACTGAATAAGTTACTATAACAATTAATAAAATTGTTCTAGATCTTTTTTATAGGCATTTAGACAAAATATATAGGTATTAAGCGATCCTATGCATAAATATAGGAATTTAATATTGAGAAAACTTTCATTTGGGAGGGTGGCCATTCCTACAGATTTTTCGGATTGACATTTTAAATTATTTTATTTCCATAAAACCTAAATTTTTGTCAAATTATAGGAACCAAATTGTTTGGGAATCATATTCTAATTATACAGATAACATATAAAACAGAATAAACAGTCAAATTTGAATGTAATAGTTATAAATTAGTATACATATGATACAATTAATTTTATTATGAATATTTAACTATATTTAATTACAGCTATAAATTACAATTATTATCTGGTCTATAATTTAGTATATCAAAATATTATTTTATACCTATTTTTTATCAAAATTTCCAAAAAGTAGGACAATTTTAGGAGGGGTCGTTGCAGTATTGTAATAATGTATTCAATTATTGTTTGTTTTTTACTTACAGATCGGAAAAGAAAAAGTTCCTCATCTCAAACTGAAATAAATATGTTCTCTGAATGCAACTGTATTTCTTTTTGAAATTAGAGTCCAATTTGAGTTTTCTTGTATTTTATCAAATTATTGTTTTATTATAGGTAATGTGCGTGCTTCTAATGATTTTAACATTATTAATCGTGTTATTAAATTTTTTTAACATTTACAATTATTTGAAACAGTTTTTTATTATCTTGACTTTTTAATTAATACACCTAAGTATATATAATTTCAAATGTGTAAACATGTTTGTTTGAATTATGACATATCGACATTTAACTTCTTTGTAAACCTACATTTTTAACATTCATTTTTTGTTTTACATATACCTACTTTAGAGTTTTTTTTTAAATTTAATAAAGGAAATATATTTTTGTATTATTTATCAAGATTTTGCGCCAAAATAATATTTGATATATTATATTTAATTGTAACGCATAATTATTCTTGAAACTTTTTCAATAAAATATGATTTTCCTCTATTAAATTGTTTTTTTATTCTATTCTTATGATATATTAATACAAAGTTTAACAAACATTTTCAATGTTGAGATTTTAACTTTACAGATTTCAGCGAACACCTGATATACCTTCAAACCAACTAAAAAATTTAAAGTTCATTTTCAATTTTTTCAAATTAATTGAGATTCATACAGTTAAGATCTATTAAGTGCTATGGACAGTATTTAATACTATGTTAACCATGATAATCCCTTTATATAATTGATGCGATAATAAAAGCTTAATGTTAACGGAATAAGGCAATTATTTGTTGTTATAAATCTATTCTTCTTACATAATGGTTGCGTAATAACCAAGAAATTTTAAAGTATAAACTCTGACTGAATAAATTAATGAGATATTAATCCCCCGAAATGTTCATATTTTATATTAAAAATCATAGAGCACGCTATGGGTGACATATTATACATTTTTTCAAATAATCGTTACCGCGAAGGGTTTCATCTGCTATCATTCTCTGATTTAAATCGGAATAATCATTAGCTTTATGCAACTTTCCCAACACGCGTTGTATGTAACTATTATTTAGAAAATTGCAATTAAAACTTTTGCGAAACTTAATTTTATTGAATACTTTCATTTAACCGAATTAAATTGTCTCAAAACTCGTAAATTTCTGTAACATATTGGCGAATAATTAAAAAAACGGACATAACAATACAAATAATTTACTTATAAGGAAGAAACTTATTTTTAAAATTTTTTAATAGAGTTTAAATATAATTAAATTTAATTTATTATACGATATAATCAAATCAAAATTAACATCTAAGACTTTGTAGACACTTTCACTAATGATTACGAAATATAATTTTAAAAATATTTAAAACAAATAATTAGTAAAGGGTGTTTACACATAAAATAGGAGAGTGAGGCATGAGTTGTGTTCGAAATAGATTATATATATTGATTACATATTAAACCATCTAATGTGGTGCCAAAATTAATTTTTAGAAGAGGATAGTTTTAGAATGACATTTTTTAGTTTATTTGATTCATAAAATAGGATAATGCCACAATTCAACACTCATAATTATGATAAGTAAGAATTAAGCCAAACCATGAAAAATACACTAGAAATGATAAAACAGAGCGCATACGTACATTATTGTCATACAGTCAAAACAAGAATGCCAAATGTCATTCAAGTCACACAAACAATGTTTTGATTTATTATTATTATAAAAAAAACAATTACGTTATGAAATCAAAATCATATTATTGATGAAAATTATCAAGTTCTTGGATTGGTTTATCTTCTAGCAAACACCACATATAATAATTCAAAAATAATATAGAGAGGAATGTGATTTGTAAATTATAAGATATAAATTCAAAATAAAATTGGAGAAATTGACAATTTACACTATTCTAATAAATTTTTCCAAATTGGAAATTTGACAAATATACTTGTAATTATTTATTTAAAATAAGTTCTTAAAATGTTTTCAGTTAAAGTTGGTACAATCACATAAATATGTAGAAATGAGAGAGCCCATTTCAGAAACAAAAGTAAATTAATTAATATACACTTCACAGTCATAATACAGAGATCAATAATTAAATCAATGCGATCTGTAATGATAATTTAGGTTTATGAGTTACGTCTTATTTAAGCTTTTGAAGGGGCAGTTGTTCTTTCACGTGCTGAAAATAATACAAAATTATATTAAATATTTATGATAATCGAGTAATTATTTTTTATATTATAAATGAAATAAAAACTTTTTTAAAGTTTGATGAATTCAAATTAATAAAGACCTTATAATTTTTTTCAAAATTATTGCAATATAGATTAGATTTATAACTAGTTCGTTTAATTCGGATTTTTCTAATCCACAATCACTTAAATCCAGTCTTAATAAATTTATAACTTTTTGGTTTACAGCTATTTTTACTGCGTAAACCGGAATCTGTTCAAAAGTTTTTACCTCTTAATTTGAGCGATAATTTATATCACTATTTTATTCGGACGAGAATAGTAATTTCACAACTAAGCTATTTTTTCTGCTTATGAAACCATACAACTTTGAATTTCATCATTGTTGAAGTATATAATATCTAATTATATCCAAAAACAAACAATATAGAATTTTGCTTTTTAGAATAGTTTGGTTGTATGTTTAGGTAGTTAAGACATTGATACATAAATACGTATTCACCTGTCTCAGTCGGGTTAGATAAGCATTGTCCTTTTCGTTTGCAACTCTTGGTGGAGGAACTAGTTGTTCTCTAGTTATCACAAGCTCCACATGATTAAGAGGCATTTTGTCGATTGGTTCGATGTTGTTTTGATTGATCTTTGTTACAAGATATTCCTTGAGATGTTCTCTGTAGACGAGAAAGATGTCAAAGAACGCAAAGATTAACTTTAACTGAGTGAGTATATCTCTCCTTCCAATAAATTGATTAAATGTTTTTTCTTTCTAATATGCAATATCTACAAGACTAATAATATTTTGTATGTAAAATGGTGTTTCAAATCTATAAAAATAGTGCAAATAGATCCATTTTTCAAAAAGAGAGCATGTGCAAATACCTGTTATTTAAATTTCGACACAATAGAAATTTTTCGATACAATTTTGGAAATGAAATAACAAAAATTACCAAGAAATGATAACAAATATTAATTTAGAAAATCGACATGTAGGACACAGTAACAAATAGTTTATCAAGAAAAAATCTGTCAGATTAAATTTCACACCTGCAAAGATTAAATTGTTCGACATCTTTTCCACAGTCATAATCCTCAAAATTTTCGTTGACAAGCTTTACGGAACATTGAGTACGATTTTCTACTTGAGCCGTAACACTCTGAATGTTATTCATCTGAAAAAATATTGAAAACTTATTCAAAGGTGCTTGATGCTAAATTTCACAACGAAATACATTTCTCCAAATGAAACATCACTAATTAGTGAATAAATAGACTTATTATTATCAGAACAAATAAAAACACTGAAAAACTCTCAAAATAAACTCTTACACATAATTCTATTTTGATTAATTGACACAACTGTCATAATTTGAAAATACGTACAATTGCAATGTATGCAATAGATTTCATTAATTAAGAATATTGTCCATTTCTTTAAATATTTATTTTTAATAGTGATAAAAAAACTGCTCGTCTCTTTTGTTTCTCAAAACAATCAAATAATGAAAAATTATTTGTTTTTTTTATTCTTACTTGAAGTAAACTCTCAAGCTCGTGAATTTCCCAATCACGAAGAAAGTACAAACAATTTCGTGGATGATGAGAATGCAATCCTTTCCCAATGCATTTGAACGGGCATTCCTAAAAGATATATAATCATATATAAGATGTTATATTTCGGTGAATGTAAATGAATATAAACTTCAAATGTAAGATATCTATATAATATACCAATTTTAAAAAGTATGATACATCTAAAGTTTTCATTTATAAATATTAAAAGGAATCACCCCGTCTTTGGTGAAGATTTCATTATAACATCCACAGCAGAATTCATATGTACACATTCTGCACTTGAAATGCATGCATCCTCCACGAGCAACCTCATAACGTAGCTTACATTTGGGGCATTCTAAAAATAAAATATCAAACAGGAATATTAATAAATTAATAAATTTATAAAAACAAAAATAACTCTACTGTATATATTTTTAAATAATAAAAATGATGAAGTCAAATGTTATTTTTAATTGAAATCACATTATTAAAATTAGTTTTGGTTGTATTGTATTATATTGATTTCGTAAATAATTTATTGATATTATATAATAATAACTATATAGCTTATTATGAATAAATGTGATATTCCAAAATAAATTGATAAGTTATTTATGAAAATTGTTAGATCAATGAATGAAATGCTGCTTGAAATTGTGATATTAATTATCTATTTCGATCCAAATTGAACAAAATTTAAAAAGAAACACTACAAACTCACTTGAGTTACAGCTACTATTATCCATTTTATGTTAAATTGGTGTAAAACTTACGAACTCCAACTTCACGAAGAGCTTTGGCAAGCTCAGGATCATTTGCCATTTTAAAAGCTTCGAATTCTTCACATGTTCTGTTGTCATGATCCGTATCCCACTAAAAATATAAATTATTATAGATGCTATATTCTATGATCATAAACATATAATATTAATATTAATTATAATTTACATTAGAAGGTTTAATTGATATATGAAGCAAATATGAAATTACCATTTTTTTACACTCCTTGCATGTAAACTTTCTGCAAGCTGGACATTGCATCTTTGGCCCTGCTTGGTCATAAAGAAAACCATTGCCACACTGAAGAATGAAATGATAAATGAACACTATGAAGACGACATACAATATTTGTTTAACTCAATAACCATCAAAATTTAAGCAAAAATCATCTTTGGATATCTGTGCACTGTTGGTTTAAATTATAAGAAAAGGTTATTGTAAATTATAATTGATTTAATGGCACGTATTTCACATAGTCCATGAATTAAAATTTGTTTCATTTGTAAATTCTAAAGTTAACTTATAGGTGATTCTTTTTGAATTTTTTTCTCTAATTAATTTTTTTTGGACAAACAGGCTTACTTTAGCTTTCAAAAAATCTTAATATGAATGGGAATTAACTTACTGTATGGGCACACCATCTGAAATTCGGTTCAAACATTATACCGCAAATATTCAGCTTTTCGTGAAATTTTTTTCGAATATCCTTTAAGTCTGGTCGAGAATCAACAGTAGCAGCTATATATTCCAAAAAGGTTTCTTTGAGTGGATGATCGCCATTAGGACAATTCCAGTAAGCCACTTCTTTTGAATTAACACAATCTGATAACCAATCAATAAAACAACCTGCGCAACATTCACAGCCACACATTAGCGACTCCATCTATAATATATGAAAACAAGGAAGAAAATAAGTAGGTACCTAATGTTACTGTAAACAATAATAGTAACACATTTCCTATATTGTGTGTATAGAAATTCATTTAAATTCATATTAAACTAGTCACATTCTATCTAATTATAACTTATAATTATTGAAATCTTTTCGATGTCTGCAGATTTTATTTTATCATAAAAAATCACTAGAAAAATATTTCATTTCAGTGATACATAAATCAACATAAATAACACAGTGATACTCTTAAAATTACAATTTTGTGGGTAAATTTCATTTGGAGGTACTGTGAAATCCGAAGACGGTATACTATTTGTATGGACCTTATAAATATGTTATAGCTGTATTCATGGTCACAGTCATGACTCTTTTGTATAACATTCGTTATATAAATATTTTGTATAAACTTTAGCAAACATAATTGATAGATTAAATGGATGACTGAAGGAAAAGTGTCCATACGAAAAAGAAATACATTTATTTAAAGTATTTAGTAATTCAATATTATTACAAAGTATTCACTAATTCAGTTTTATTACAAAGTATTTAGTAATTTAATACTATTACAAAGTATTCACTAATTCAGTTTTATTACAAAGTATTTAGTAATTCAGTTTTATTACAAAGTATTTAGTAATTCAGTTTTATGACAAAGTATTTACTAATTCAGTTTTATTACAAAGTATTAACTAATTCAGTTTTATTACAAAGTATTAACTAATTCAGTTTTATTACAAAGTATTCACTAATTCAGTTTTATTACAAAGTATTTACTAATTCAGTTTTATTACAAAGTATTAAGTAATTCAGTTTTATTACAAAGTATTAAGTAATTCAGTTTTATTACAAAGTATTTAGTATTAAAAGTTCAGATTTACAGAATGGTTAAATTTTTTTCTGAGAACATTACGACACTTTGTTATTCGCTCTTCTGATACACCCATAACATTACTCAACACTTAGGTTTGAATCTGGGTACATCCATTGGTGATACGCTCTTGTAGAGGAATTATGTCACAGATTTTCACTTGGTAATCAAAAGATTTTAAGAGGTCAGGACGAGACCTCGCAGGCCACTCAACAGAACCACGACGACCTATCCAGGATTTGGGAAACTGGTTATCAAGGAAATTCCGAACACCAGTCCCATATTATTAGGAACCATCGAGATAATTGACCATCTTCATTCATTCGTTGAGATATTGTGGCTAATATTCCTATAACGTTTTATATATTAATGAGTTCGGCTAACAGTGGTATGTGTTATTTGAGTATTTTAATCCTGTTGAATGATCCAGCAATCAGTCGTGTTGACCCTATCTCTGTTCATACCTTGTTCTTTTGAAGCACGAGCTTTTCTTTCGAGATTGGCACGATGACGTCTGGGCTTGATAATCTCTTTGTTAATCTACGAGTACCAGGGTTGGTGCGGTTCCACCATTTAAAAATATAAAGACCTGCGTCAATGTTAAAATCTTTTTTGGCAACCTTCATGGTATGACTTAGATTAACTACCTTTTAAAACCACAGGAATGTTCTAGAAAGTCTTTGAATTCGGACAAAAAAGAAATTCTATTAAAATTAGGAGGCCCGATAAATAACAATGAGTGTAATAGGACTATTTGTCGCAACAGATAGCACAAAAGTAAAATTTTCAAAAGATTTTACAGAGGGTACCTGTAACAAAAGTAGTATAGGAAACGCATTTGCATACGTATTTAATAATATGAACTACGTATTTGAATGCTCTTACCTTATCTTTTGCAAAAAAATCTAAGCACAGATGACATTTGTGAAGTAAATATCTCTTTGCACCTTCGAAATTGTTGAGAATTATAGCTGCATTCCTGATAGTAAATAGCGAATGTTCAGCTTCTATGATATCTTCATCTTCAATGAGATTAATAAAAGTATCAAATCTGTCTCCTGGAATTGAGAATTCAACCAAAGCGATGTGACGTCGATACTAAAAATAAAAGAATAAAAAATAGTAGTAAAATATATAAATTAAAAAATAGATAAGTAGGTCACAAAATATCTAACTAATAAGATTCAAATTAAATAGAAAGACAATGTGTGAAGAAGTGACAATGACAGACAATGTGTGAAGAAGTGACAATGACAGACAATGTGTGAAGAAGTGA
>JAUZNC010028814.1:0-21465 GCA_034780395.1 Vannuccia rotundouncinata | reverse complement strand
CGATTCGATAGTGAAGAAAATTATTGTCCACATATGGTTTTATAATGAGTTAATTAACTGGTAAAGTTTTTCTATTGTTTTTCACACATGGTTTTATAATGAGTTAATTAACTGGTAAAGTTTTTCTAATGATTGCTAACATTGCTCAAGACTTTAATTAGCTATATTAATAAAGTTTTCAAAATGACCGTATATAATAGAGGATGTCTTAAGAAAAAAACCAAGCGGCAATGATAAAATTTAATTGTTTGATATATTGTTCAAATCTGGCTTTATTGATTTATCGATCAGTCTCATATTTTAAAACGATGTACGCAATGAAATTCGCTTGGGGTAGGTGCCAACAGATTTTTAATCGGAGGTCCCCTTCTGGTCGTACTTTTAAAATAAACACTAATCTGACAGGGTTAAAAAACGGCCTTTTCAAACTATTAAAAATTGCACCGAATGGTAACTAAGAAACCAATGACATTGAAGTTTTTAATTCATGGTGTAGAACTTCAGTACCTAGCTTACTGTAAAAAATTTTTTTATCGATTTTATCAATTATCATTTTGGCAACGTCAAAAAACCAATTTTGGTTAAAATAACTCTAAATTTGGAAATTTGGCTTGAGCGTACATCTTCATATGACCTTCAATAATCCCAGTTGTCGTGATAACCAATGACCTACTGTTAAAATGACACGTGCTGACAAATTGAAGATTTGAATATGCCGCCATTTTAAAAGTAGGTCATTGGTTATCACGACAACTGGGATTATTGAAGGTCATATGAAGATGTACCCTCTAGCCAAATTTCCTAAAGATCGGTGACTGATTAAATAATCAAGTCATCAATATATAAATATCGAACATTTTTGGGACAACCTATAAGTAGGGTGTCTTCTTAATATAAGCTAACGAACAATATTAATGTCTGCTTCTCCTTAACTTGTTCGTGAAGTAACAGAACCTTGTTGAAGTTTAAATTCTTTTTGATCTTTGTTTGTCATAAATATTTATAATTGGTCGCACACATCTGAAGCTAACAACTTTATCCTCTATATCTAACTATTAGCGGATAACATCCTTTGATTTTCGATACATTTAGCATTTTGTAGTCCTAGGTTTATACAAACTAGTTACTTACTTATGCATAATTTATACATAAGTGTGCTTAACATATATGCATTTTAAAAATTAATTTTCTTGCAACTGAATTTGTCTGCTATATTTAATAACACATATCTCAAATTAGTCTTCAAAA
Source organism: Vannuccia rotundouncinata (assembly GCA_034780395.1). Lineage (NCBI taxonomy): Eukaryota > Metazoa > Platyhelminthes > Proseriata > Coelogynoporidae > Vannuccia > Vannuccia rotundouncinata. The sequence continues at coordinate 20,217 of JAUZNC010028814.1, read as the reverse complement.
TCTATGGATTAACTAACGCTTTCGGAACAATTTTTTCTTGAATGGCACCATAAAATTTTCAATATTATTAGTCCACAATGGTAAAATTTTTTTTTGGTAGTATTGATTCAATATATGAATAGTTTTTTGTATAAATAAAATAACTTGAGCAAAATAATTGTCAGAATTGTAAATTATTATTTAATTATATCCTTTATAATGAGATAAATTTTATTTTTATTTGTTATTATATACAATAAATACACTCATCGACACGTTTATATAATTGCACATTTAAAGCTTATTTACCATCTAACTCACAAATCCTGTAATGAATGCCAACATCCAAACATAAAATATTCATATTTATTTCAGCAAAATAATATGACATATACAAAGGTGCATTTTAGTCTAAATTTATCCAAACGTGTATAGTTCTTTTAATTAATAAATTTAAGCGATTTTCTACAAAGTCCACCTCGTCACCTTTCATTTTAATGAAGCGATTCATTATTTTATGTTTGTTCATCCTTTTTTGCGGTTAAAGCCTTTATGTGGCTCCTAGCTTTTGGTGCTCTAACACGTGCAAAAGAATTGAAAGATACAGACAATAGACATTGTATCACTGAGAATTTTATGGCGTGTTGCGGACTTACTTCACTCAAGAAAGTTCAGCATATTATAGGGCCAAAACTATTAGAAGAAATGGTTTTAAAGGAAATTAAAACAACCCTGAAAACGTATCTTTAACCTAAAAAACATATACTAATATGCAAAAAAACGAATTTTTATAACATAAATCAAAAATATAAGGAATCCACAATGGATTTCATTGTGCGTCTTAGAAAGCGAATTGAAAATCTAAAACATAGCGCAGATCCCAGCGAAGAAATGTTACCCATTGCTGTTATAACCGACTTGAAAGGTCATTGTTTGAAGTAAAAAATTACTTGAAAAAGCTTGCACGTCTGATTTGTCGATTTTTGAAATTCAGGGATTTGTTCAGCAATTCTAGCAGATAGATTCGATTTTTCATAGTCCCCAAGAGCGCATTAAGTCTGAAGAAATTCAAGAGACAATATATTATCAAAAAATTTTGAAAGCTAACCAAATCAGAAGTTGTATATATTGCGAAAAACCCATTCTGTCCGTCAATGTCCAGCACAATCGGTAAATTTATAACAACTATTGAGACAAAAAATATTTTAACACAATGAAACTAGTTGTTGTTGAGCGTACAATATTCCTGCGTACAATGGAGAGTATAATGAAAGATCTGAAAGGTGTTTTGATATATCAAGACGATATTTCTATCTATATGCAGAAAACAAAGATTCTTTGAAGAAGAGATGAAACGCTGTTAAAGCTTAAATGATAAAACTTTAACAATAAATGAGTCAAAATGCATTGAATTCACTGAAAAGCTAGACTTTCTTGGATTTTCCATATCTGCCTGGAGCATAGACCCGGATAATAAATTGGTTCAAAAAATAAAAAAATTAAAAAGGCAAAGTAATGCTAAGGAAATCCAATAATTTTACGGGTTGATAAATTATTTCGGAAGATTAATCCCGTCCTTCACTAAGAAATTAGAACCATTGAACAAACTCAGAAATTCGAAAGAGAAATTTAGCTGGACTAAAGAATGTGAAAATGGTTTAAATAAATTGAAGGCAGAAGTGTCAAGCGGTCCTATTGTAAAACCTTTTGACTTACAAAAAGGAAGTGACTTTGGCAACTGATGCTTCGATAGATCAATTAGGAGCTGTTTTAACTCAAGAGGGACATCCGGTAATTTTTATTTCACGAACTCTTTCATTAAGAGAAAAAAGTTATTCTAAAAAGTTATTCTATAAGTTTGGGAAACACTCAGATTGAAATATGTTTTACTATATATAAACTGATCACGAGCCGTTACAGTATTTATTTGACAACGGAGTGGCCATACCGGATGATATATCAGCAAGAATATGCAAATGGACCATTGAACTCATTCCATATGACTGCATGATACAATACATTTCCGTTGCACAGTTGACTCATGCTGATGGTTTATCCTGATTAAGGTTTAAAGCAAGTACAGAGAAGCAAGATGAAATCGTCTTGCAAAAAATTCATTCCGTTGATTATGAAGAAAGTGTCTTGGACAGAGATTAGGTTCAATTTGAACTCACGAACAATCGTTTAATTGTACAATTAATGGAAAGAATACGAAGTGGTAATTGGACTAAACTGACTGAAGCTGAGAAAGACCATTTGGAAAAATTTCAGATTCGCTAACAATTGAAGACGGATTAATATACAAAAAATATCATCTTTATATTCCTCCACGTCTTATACAAGAGATTTTTGAAACTTGTCACAACAATAATCATTCTGGCACGCAAACAACCATAAATCGAATAAAATTGTCATCCTGGTAGCCCAAAATGGATGGGAAAATTTTGCATGAAATGTAAGCAACTGAGAACACATTGCGTAAAAAATGTCAATCGTTGGCCAGAGGCGAATCCTATGCAAAGAATCCATATTGATTGAGCATATATAAAATATGAAGCTTGGAACATTTTATAATAGTGGATGCCGGATCGGTGTGGATCGAAGCATTTCCAGTTAATAGTAGAAATTCTGAAACGAGCATCAAATGTTTGCGTACTGTTTTTACCCGATTTGGAATTCCTGAGTTGCTTGTGTCAAATAATGCTCAAGAATTTACCTCTCACGCGGTGCAGACAGTAAAAAGAGCTTTGCGATCATATGAAGAGAATATTTGCAGAAAATTTTATTTCATCATCGTGTGTCTGTCTATACCACTGCCTAAGGAAAATTGAGAGTTCCCGTTGTCTCTAGATTTTATCAAGAAGAAATATGGTTTAAACCATGTGCAAAAAACACATATGAAACCAGCGACCTACCTGATGTAAAAAGGAACAAACACATATTGGATTCTAGATAATAATGGTTTAACGTTGGCAAGTAATAATCAAATACCTCCAAAAAAAAAATCTTTGATGGACATCGAAGATAAAATATCACAAAATAATACCCCTGACGAAGGTGATGACGAAACTCAATCAAATCTCATTCGACCTATGGAACATTCCACAGAAAAACAACCAACAAATTCCACGCCCACAATAGAACATATTCCGGAAGAGCAGTCAGCAATTCGAGGGTTAACGCGACTGAAAGTGCAACCCAAAAGGTTATTTTTTAATCGGTGAAGAGGGAGATGGTACAAATTCATGATTTATTTTTTCCTATTGATTACTGTGATTGTTATTTCAAATATTATAGTTATATTGTATTATTCAAATTTTATTTAAACATGTTGTCATTCACGTTCGTTTTATTAATTCATAATAAAATATTACTTATGGCAAGTTGACCGATTTACAGTTATAAACCAATATTATTTGTAAATTTCAAGAATGTTTAATATGTTCTCGAAAATAAAATTTAATATATATAGACTTTTTCCTAGCCTAAATTTTAAATGTGAAGCTATGCATTTCAAAATGACAGGATGAAGCTATTTTAATAATGGAAATATATAACTATAAGCTGAAAACTTAACGGTGTCTCCTTTGTAATTAGCAGTTTCTGTAAATATTAAATTTCAAATAAATTTGTAAGACCTTTTTAATTCCCTATGAAAAAAAGTTTTCCTTTTATAGACTAAGTTTTTCAAATCTGAAGTCTAGAGTTAGGATTTCTTCTTATCTGTACATCACTGACTTTAACGGACTCAAAATATTCTATTTATCTTATATATATTTATGAATTTACCAATTATCAATTTAATTGGTCTGTATTGAATTTTTTACCAGATAGCTGTTTATATAGGTTAAATTGAATGACTGTTACAGCTATACGTAATATAAAACAAAACATTATGAAAAAAGTTTTAGTCTAAATCCAACGTTTTTGGTTATTTTCAATTAATTTTAATCTGACGTTCAATTGTAAGTTATTTAATGTTAAATCTATCAAAACAGGTTGAAGGAAAATTGGACAACCCAACCTCATCATTTCATAATTATTGTGTGTGCATTTTAATTTAGTTAATGTATTACTATTTTCTCTGTGAATAATTGTATAAATTGCGAATTTAGTAGACAGGCATGCGTTTTTACAATCGTCAAATAAATTATTCATAGTTATTGAGTGATAGACATAGTTTAACTGACGACTTATTTTATAAAAATACAGAATAAAACTTGTAGAATAACATACATATGTTAATTTTACTGGAAAACCCACGTCCTGTTTTATATATTCACAGCTATAACATTTTAGCTAATCAAGCATAACACAAGCACAAGCATAATTTATGAATAGAGCTTAACAAATGAGTCAAAATTCTTTAAATTCCCCAAACTTAATTTACTTGAATGTGAGAATTGACTGCCTGGGTGTAAAGACAACTTTATAACTAATTTCACAATAAAGTTCCAGAAACAGCAACCGCTTACTTTACTATAGCTACTTCTTATTGTTATTTGCGAACTTTTAATTGGTTTATTAAGGCTACAAAAATATAAAAAGCACTTTCATAGAGGGTTAGACAAACTATTTGGAACAGCTGTTCACCCCAATGGCAAACGTTAGAATGTTTACTTTAAGCTCCCTTTCATATAAAAATGTTATCATATCTTTAGCTTTTGTAATAGGAAGGCAATAATTATTTTTATTATAAATGATGATGTTATAAAATAAAATTTTTAGACAACATCATGACTATCTATTAATAATAACTTATGTCTGTCTAATTCGTAATTAAAATTTTGGTTGACTAGATTTGTCATTTTAGTTAACTTCGCAGTTTAAATTCAGTTTCTGTTATAGATACTTGTTAGTGTTTTGTGTTTGTCGATAAAACAATATTGTTTGCTGTCGTTTTAGACTTGATTCCGGCTTTCAAGCGTTTTGTTATTTCTTCCAACATTTTATGCTGTTTTAGACATAAAAAGTTGAAACATTGATTCAGTAGCTGAGGAGGATTTTGTGACAATTTTGAATCAGAATATGAAACGTCGCATATAAGAATTATAGTTTAAATATTGTACACGTTTTTCAAAATATGATACTCGTTGTAAACTGTTAGAGCATACCTGTATTGATCTAAAAATAAGTATATAAATAAATCTACAAAATATGTAAAAGACTTTTATAAATCTGTGTAATGCTTATTTGGAAATAAAGGGTTTTATAGAAGTTTATATATTGCCTCATAAATATACTTATCATGTTTCCTATAGTTGTAAACGTTTATGATACAATTTTATTAGTTTTTGTTCCAGGATTTACAGACAATCATCTCTTTTTTTCACATACTTATCCAAATCAATATAATTATGTTTATATTACATTTATGTAAACATCTTTAATAAAACTTAGGATTAGAAAAAAGTTAGAAAAAAAGCAGATGGCGAAATATTGTTTTTCTGTTGAAATAAAAAAATGCAAGTATTCATTTTAATTGATTTGTTATTTTAAAAAAAATTATTCTAGAAAATAATTATCCAATATTTTTATTACAAATAAAAGTAATATGTCGTATTTTTAGTGAATTGTAAAAAATATTTTTATTATTTTAATTTTAATCACAAATTTTTTAGTTTTAAAATTATTTCTTGAATCATAACTTGCCTTTAATGTGGGCTAAGAAGTCACCCGTTCAATATAATCGTATGAAAATACAAAAAATGGTGGTTGATATAATATTATTATGATTGACTAAACATTGAACGACTGTTAAACTTAATAAAACTTATTTTTGAAATTATATTTAAATAAAAAAATTCACTAAAAATGTAAACATAATTATGTTTATTTCCCAAACACATTGAACACAAACTTTTTAAAATGACATTGAAAACATGTTTTAAAGCAAAACAAAAACCAAATGTTGTAGTTGTATTAAGGTAATAATCAATATCATTCCTTACTGCTACATAATATTGGGTAATAATCATAATCGAAATTTCAAATGACATTTATATAATAAGTATGCATTATAGAAAAATTAAAAGCATAACTGAATAGTTTGTTGCGCATTATGAAATAAATAAATAATGATGTATTATAGTATTTTTATATAGCATATATATACATTATTCTAATTTTTTACGCAAACGTGTCAATAAAAGAATAATACATATATAATATTCATTTTATAGTAACAACACAAAAGTAGTAATATTAGTATTATTATTATGTGATAATGAATAAAACTGACAATGTAGGTTTAATGAATACATAAAATCTATGTTTAAAAGGTTCGCTGCTTATATTAACTTAATTAAAGATAGTTTGATCAATTAGATCAATTTGACAATTTTTAAATTTAATTATCTTTATGGGTGTTATTTATAGTGTTTGATAGAGGCTGAAATTAGTTTGAATACAAAAAAGTATTAATTTTGTTATTTTTGAAATATTTAATCGATTAAATATTTAATAATTTTATTTTCTTAATCATGAATATTGTAACATGTAACAATAGGTTCACAAAACTCGACAACCAACAGGTAAATCATGGAAAGTTTTATGAATCATTGGAAAAAATTAATTTGTCACTTATTTCAAAATTAATTGAAAAAGTTCAATTATTAATGTTTATGGTTATTCCAATCATTGCATAATTGTCCAAATAAAAAACCTGACCTATTTAACAACAATTTTTGAAATAAAATATTTAATATATAACAGTTTTTTAGTATTTTACAAACATATAATATTTATCTATCTCTTCTTATAATAATAAATATAGGTGTTGCATGTTAGGTTACTCAATTGAAAAAATAGATCGATTATAGAGTGTACCATATGAACTACAAATTATGTAACAATAAATATAATTTTGTTAAATGTTCATACGCCAACAAAAATTGAAAGAAATTCAAATTTATGAATTTTTAATAAAGAGGAACCTTATTTACGTTTGCTTTTGCCAGCACTGAAACAGTTTTTGCTAGCTCCTTAACGATTTACCTATACGGTCACACATTACACAAAGAACAAAATACCAAGTTGAGTAAAAGAAACATCTCTAGTACAATGTAAAAGTATAGGTAATCAAATTTTGAAACCCACAGTGCTGCTCAGAATCTTTGTCCATATAGATATATTCTGATTTACTGATATTTACTGACATATATATTTTGATAGATGTTGAGATATTAACTGAATAGGAGTTTTTGGTATGGATTGATCATGAGTTCTATTTGCGAACACCCGAGCTGTGCCCTCCACTAAATTCTGGTACTGATTGGCCGTCTACGAACATTTGGTAGACAATCTGAGGTCCCCTGGAAGTGGCAGCCATTGCGATAGCTGCAAAACCCCCTGCACCGTTGAGAGGAGGAGGGATGGGCTGACGCCGAATCTCAATCAATCCCTTCCTATCCTGGATAACGAAAGTGATGTCTGTGCCATCATCCACGAACTGACTCTGTCCCAAATGTAATTTTTTATTTATGAATCAAGAAATATTTTACAATGACTTTTGTATTTAATTTTACTATAGACTAATGTGAAAATGTAAATTTTTCATTCTGTAAAAATTAACATTCATATAGAATTGTGAAGTGATTTCACGGTTATCATTTTGATAGTAATAATTATTAACTTAAAGCTCATAAATACATAAATTCATAATATAAATATAAATATTAATTTTAATTGTTTCGTAAAAGCTTACATCCGTTCGCATAATTTGATCATTGCACCAAAGTTGCATCGTGTCTTTGTCTGAAAGGAATAAAACATAAAATGTATTAATTATTTAGTGAATTATGTAGTCAACCAATCAAAATCAAAATTGAAATTCTCAATTATTGATTAAACTTGAGTATATTTTATCCAAATACGAAATTCATTTTTCTACAACTTCACTTTATTAAAACAATTAAAATGTCAAGTAAGACAACCAATTCAAACAAAAGAATTTAAAAAAAATTAATTAGAAACATGATTTTTTTAAATAATTGTCTATATTAGGCAACCACACTCACAATATTAATTTGTAACCCATTTTAAATATTCTTTTACTTATGCCGACTATACTCATTCTTTTTTACTTATTCATGTTCACAAAAATAAATTTTTAATTGTGAAAAGCACAAACTGTTATATAAATTTAGTAGATAATTTTAAAAATATTCATATGTCAAGCAAGATACGTTAACTAAGCAAATAAATGTATTTAAAAAATATAGCAAAATTTGAATATCTCATAAAATATTAAATATTTGCTTTTAGTTTCAGTAAACTTCTAAGCTGCCTATCCATGCCGAAGGGAAGGGGGGGGACGATCGGCCCCCCTTCTCTCTGCTTTTTTTGCTTTCATTTTGTATTGAACAATTTGAGTATAGTAAGCTCTCGTGACTTTTTACTACTTTTACAGCAAAATTTTCTTTCATAGATCCACATGGACGATTATGTGAACGGTTCCATCCCCATCACCCCAAATTTACTTTTCGAAATTTTACAAAAATGGCTATTATGTAAAGGTAAATCAATGATTAGCATATATTATGTGATAATCAACCAGATAAAATTTTAATAAACAGGAATTCACATAAAAGTTTGAATGACTTAAAGAAAAACTTTTTTTTTAATTTATATGAAAATTATTTTATTTTTGAAATTTAAAATATATATAAATAAACTGCTTAAATTTTTCTCTCTTTTTTTCATCATTATCTAGCAGAAAACATCAGACTATCATCATGACAAATTTTATGCCTTCGGAATTTATTAGAACATAATATTCGGAAAAGGGGGCCAAATTGTCTCCCCCGGTAGTGAAAGCGCAAAAAAGCTCGATATGGATAGGGTAAAAACACATCCTTTCTATGAATGTATTACCACAATAAAATATATCAGTATATAAGCTAAGCAATTTGTAACATTCTTTCAAACATTGAAACCAATTATCATAATGATTTCACTGATTGTTTAAAAGCAAATTACATCATTACATTACATTGAATATTATTTTCACTAAAATAATGTGATGACTATTTGATCCTCAAAAAGGCTGAAATATATATAGTGGGCCAACATTAGTTTCTATATCAAAATATATCAGTATATAAGCTAAGCAATTTGTAACATTCTTTCAAACATTGAAACCAATTATCATAATGATTTCACTGATTGTTTAAAAGCAAATTACATCATTACATTACATTGAATATTATTTTCACTAAAATAATGTGATGACTATTTGATCCTCAAAAAGGCTGAAATATATATAGTGGGCCAACATTAGTTTCTATATCAACTTTAATCTTCTGTTTTTAGTTTCATGCGTCTATAGTTTAAATTTAACAAGTTAACCTTAACCTTAACCACTGTTTGTGAATTAAGACTTCATTTACAAAATAAACTAATTAAACTTCTCTTTTTGATTGTATATATTATCCCCTGAATATTTTAAATGAATGTTTGCATTGTTTACGATATTTTCTACATTCGTTAATTCTTATATTTAATCAGTGATAAATCTTTTGTACACTATTTTGGACAATATTATATATATATTTAATTACCAGTTTTCTTTGTATCAATTAATTATTATAAAATAAGAAACATTTATGACAACAATATTTTGTCTATTATTTTTAATTAAATATTTTTATACAATATTATAGTTTACATATAAGTTGTTATAAAATCAAAGTATTTGCTTAATATATCTAATTTGATTTGTATTTTTAATATATGAAATAAATAACAATTCTATTCACATACATTATATATTTTGTAAACAATCTTTGCTCATCACCATAAGACCAAATCAGTCATTCAGATCCAGTTTTAAATAAATTATTTCTTCAAAATAGTTCTATAATAGTTCTATAAAGAAGTTTTTTTACTGTATATATTTTTAAATATAGCAACATAGCAACAACAGTGATAAAAATAAACATTTTTCATGTGTTTATATATTTTTATCCAATATCATTTTTTGTTTTAATAGGTAAATATTTGTTATATATAATTTTTAAATATTTTTAGCTTACTTAAGGCCATGCTGATTTGAATATCGTTAACTTTATGATTCCACACTACGGTTGTAGATGAAGGTAGATATGACTTGGGAGGAGTTGGTTTAGCGCTGTAAGGGAGAGAAGTACAATCAATTATAGCCCCTTGAACAGAAAGGTAAGTTTGTCTTACGTACCATGATTTCTCACTCCAAATGGTTATTTTCAAAACATAATTTACAAATTCCATTCTTAGAATGATTTAATTGCGATGTTATTCTGTTTTAACAAACATATTCGTGTATAATAATTAATATATTTAAATAACTTTATTTTTATTTATAGATATAATGTTTTATTTACTTATTTTAACAGTTTATTAATCATTGCATTAAGAAATTTTGTTGTTTTGAGAATATAATTTGTGTACTTACATTTCTATTGAATATTTGTAATATTACTTGTGTTTGAAACAATTCAAAAGTCAAATAAAATTTGAGAAAAAGTTAACTATAAAAATATTGATTGAACTGTATAGGAATAAACTGTTTAAGTAATCAATTTTGTGAAAGTAATAAATTGTATCAGTTAATTTTTTAGAGCATAACTTATACGTAATAGTAAAAAATCCGAAACGTTTTATCCTCGTTAATTTCCGGCCATATTCTATATTACAGCTTGTTTCAAGGAAATTATACGAACGCTAGATTTTCTATTAAATTAACAGGGTACCTATCAGTTCAACTTTATAGAACAATGTTCAATAATGATGAAGTTCACAACTTTTTCTGATTAATTTGTCCATCTTGAGTCTACTACTTTATATTTAAGATGATAATTCATTAGTTTGTGAAATTATTTTTAAAAATCCAAAAGGTGTAATATGTCAATATTATAAAAAATTGTATTCCTTGATATTAATCGGTATCATAATTCAAATTAAATGTTCACAATTCAAGTAGAAATTCTGTGAAATTTCCAAAACTCGAAATATTTTAGTAATTAGTTTTGATGTATATAGGAGTTTTACGTTTTTATTAATATAGTTGGGTAATTTTAGATTTACTTGAATATATAACCATAAATATATTTACATTTTGAGTTAAAATAAATAAAAACTTATATAGTGCTCACTTTTTAATTGAAAAATGATAATAAAAAACAATACAAAAATATTTAAATAATGGATACTTACTTGAAATATTTTGGAACTATATACATCACGAACTGATTAGATACAACATTTTTTGTACATATTTCAAATATGTAAGAACAAATTCTTTTAAAATTTGAATCACTTTGAAACACAAGTAAAATCCTTTACAGTAATTGGTATAATTTTATGACATAAAATGTGTATTCTATAAGATTGTATATGATCACATATTTAAACTTTTATAAATAGATAAGATTTAATAAACATTAATTATTAAAATAATATAAATATTTGTGTAAAGCATTCACCGAAAAATAAGTTTCATTGCCTGAGTTTAACATAGTATTTTTTATAAAATGATTAAAAAGAATCCTACTAATATTAAATGTATCTATATTGTCTTACAAGGAAACTTACATTTTAGCAGATACAGCTGCAACCGAAGTATGCGTCTTTTTCGTCTTATGTGCTCCTTCTTTAAATTTCTTAACCGACTTTTTCCCAGAAGAAAATATTACTGACATAATTGTATATATAGTGCCGAAAGTAACCGCAAATAATTATTACTGTTAATTGTCATACAATCAAAAATCTCTTGTCTGATAATTCTGTCAAATTTAGATCGACTTCGAGTGAATATAATAATTATGTGAATTGAACTGTTAGTGTGACTTCAGAAATGGTTGGCAGTGAACTTCTAAGGAAACCATTGCGATGAAGGATACTAGAGATTATTAGTTGTATTTGATTGGGTGGAAAATTGAGGAATGACGTGCTCTTGAGAAGAAATAATGAGGCTAGAGTTAAATGGTACAGAGGTATAAAGTGGTAACAGGTTCCATTATGATAGGTACTTTTCGTTTTAGTTGTTTCTGTTTGTTCAGTTTGATACTATAGCTCGTTTTCCTTAATGACAGCGATGTAGGTAAACTTAAGGATCTTTTTGTTTCATCGAGAGTTATTGAATTATGCAGTTTTATGTTGTGCATTTATTGGATACTGTTTGTATATAGGTAACCATGCCATTATATTTATACGCAAGCTTCGTTAATAACTAAATAAACAATAAAGCATAACAAAGTTTTTAGTGGATAAAAACAGAAGATTATTAGTATAATTGAGTATTGATTCCTTCATGGTTTTGAGATATTATATATTATATATTCTGTGTGAATGTGAATGCTAGTTTTGCTGTATTGTTTGATATTTTCTAACAAAAGCATTGATATAATACTGCAACACGGCATAGCTTGCTTAAATTATAAATTATATGCATAATATACCCGATCAACAAGAAAGGCAATAATGAGAATGTCATCAACAAATTATATTAATTTTTATAATATTATTTAGCAGAATTAAATTGCTGAAATATGCTGTTATTCTATGATAAACGAAATAATTTTTATTTTGATAGACAGACCGCTGTGTATTGTGTTAAGAAAACAGAGGAGCATTTATTTTGTATTATGAAGTCTTTAAATTAACTTAGTGACACAAAAAATATGTAACCAATAATTATTAGTAAAATATTGTGGTATGTTGTCAAAATATTGGATAATTATTGTCTATCTCAGTATTAGTTCAATGAGGGAGAAACAACTCTCTTCACAGTGAAGTAAACAAATTCTTAAAGAACATAAGTAGTAGATTAGGACGACCTCTACCCAACTCTACCTCTACTTTTAGAAGAAAGACCCCACATCCCCCCCCAATTCCGGTAAAAAATATGTTTAAGTTTTTTTTTCGTACCTTTGCATGTTATATTTTTGCGCACCTATCTCCCCAATGCAAAATTAAATCGGATTAAGCGATAGTGATTCTTAATTAGTATAATGATTATTTTATTCACATTTATTACATTTTAACGAATTATATAAACATATATAATATTTTATAAAACTTTAACGCATTTTATCATGCGAAAAATCCATTGAAACTCGTTAAAAACATAAAAATCTATAAATATCTTTAAAAAAATCCATCTAACTATAGATTTAACTAACAGGATTTTGAGAAGACTGCCCATAGTAAGAAATCAATTAATTCTTTTATAAAAATACATTGACTTTATTGTTAAAATTTGTCAAAATATATAATAAAATAGACTAGTTATCTTCATCCCTTTTAGCAGTTGCATCATCATCATCTTTTTCACTCTCCCGATAACTATGTTCCGTGATTTCTCCAACTTTTTCACAAATTTGATCATTGAAATCATTACGTCCTGATTGTCTTCTTTAGTACTGAGACTTTGGAGTTTGCAGTGAACCTTTTTTTCCTCAACGTTTTATACTTTTTAAACATTGATGCTATTAAATATTGATTTGCAACGATCAAAATATAGCAACCTATCTAGTAGTTTCGACTCAACTATTTTCTCGATTTCGGCGGACGAATTTTGCTTAATTTGTTCGGGAGTTAGCTCTTTTAATATGTGCTTGACCATGATCTATTTAGAAAAACTGAAGAGTATTCTTACACGTTTAAGATTTTTCATTTTCTCTTCTTAGCCCACTGGTGAATTTTCTTCCTGGCTATCATTTTCTTTGTTAGTCAGCTTTTCTTTGGCTCCCTCCTTCTTCCGCCATCTCCTCGACTTCCTCCTATTCCGACTCTTCCGACTCTTCCGACTCTTTCTGTTCGTTCCTCAACGGATTTGTTGCTCTCCGATTGCAACATACATTGTGAATATTATGTTATAAAAATATTTGTATATTATTAATATTATTGTTTATACATAAAACTAACGAAGATTATTTTTCACAAAAAAATATCTACAGACAATATGGATATGCGATTGAAGCATAACGCTAGCATGATTGTTGCTGGACCGACAATGACTGGAAAGACATAATTTGTGGAACAATTCGCTCCTTTAACTCCTTTTTACATAGTCAGAGAGTAAAAAAGAGTTAAAGGAGCGTAATTGTTACACCAACCAAAAACAAGGTAGGTATAGAGTACCCGTATTTCATACAGGTATAACAGAAAAAGTATAGTTACTTCTGAAATATGAAAACAATATAATAAAAGCCAAATAAAAATATCGGTTTAAAATTAATCGGTAAAACAACTATAAAAAATATTTTTAAAATGTAAATTTAAATGGTTCAACAGCTACTTCACAGACATTTCGACTACAATTAAGTATCTTGATATATTTAAAATATTAATTATTGTAATTATTTCAGGCTAAATTTAACAGTGACTTTTAAATTTTGACTTTGTTTTTATTATATTTAACTTTTTTTATGTTTTTATTATGTACCTTTCTAACACAGCCAAATTAGGTATAGTCTACAGATATACTCAATTTTGCTAATGCACAAATTCATAAATTAACATTTTTCTAAGTAATTATAAGTGGTCCTCTATCACAATTATATCTAATTCTAATTTTATTTTAACCTTATAATTAAATTGTGGTGAAAAATTATTCATATATTTATATTTTTTGTCAATTAAGTTTGAGAGGAGTAAACAATGTGTCCATATAACACACTTTTCATTCTACTATTGGTGTGTAATAAAAATAAAATTAAGCAAACCTTCAATCAATAGTTATTTAAAGTCGTGTATAACCTAAAGCCATTAAAAAATCTAAGCGGATTCAAAAGGGTTTAGACCATTACATTTTAAATTAAACAAATGTACACAAAAATACTTCGGTTATTCAGATAGGTATATGTTGCTTTGAATGAGTTAGATTTCTTTGTGATATGAAACAGCAATATCTAAAATTCAACATAATGTGAGCACACTGTGTAGGTTACAATTTAAAAAGTACCATTTTAAGATTGATCTTGGTACAATTGTTTAGAAAGGAAACATGTTACGCTTCTTAATATGTTTTCTAAAACTACAAATGTTCTAATTTTCATGTTTGAATAATGATCGATTCTCATAACTTACACATTTTTTTAATCTAATTTAATTATGATATATACATAATATGTTATCAGACTATAATAAACAGTTATAAAGTAAATTATTATTTAATAAACTTGAAAATATGTTTTCTCTATATTAAAACCGATAAACAGGTGAAAACAATTTCGATTTTAAGCATTACGAATTACCTTTTCGCTTGCAATTGCGGATTCCAATGCAGAAACAGATAAATAATTAATTAATTAAATCTAAATTTAAATAAAGAAAATAAACACTATTTTCCGTTCTTAAATCAACAAATTTCAATGATTATATAAAACATTAATACTTTTCTAATAATTCAATCCATTTTAACGATTATAAAGAATTATTTAAAATATATTTACATTTCTTCAATCTTTATCTAAAATTTAATTTATGGACATTAATCTAGTTTATTTATATTCTTAACAAACGATTTATTTTTATGTAATATCATTGAGTTCACTGATGTCATTTTTCACAAATTGTTTATTGGCGGTAAATGCAGAAAGTGGGTACAAATAATTGTATTTATAATATTCAACTGTATAATATAAAAATAAATGTTTTGATTTATAAAATCAATGAATTTATTATTTTATTTTAAGTTTCTTTAATGTATTTTATGTATTATTAATCTAAATATTTTTATTTACATTTAAATATTTTTTTTGTTTTTATTAACTATTTTGTATAATCTTTATTTAATTACATTTTAATGTAAACATTTATACGTTAACATTTATAAACATTAAACGACAATAATATAATTTTTAAATATAATAATTTTTTAAATATGAAAACTAAACCGAATAATAAATTGTAAATTAAAAAATACACAAAATTTCCGTTACAACTGCACTTATAGAAATTATTCATTTGATAAATTAACATTCAATTATAAATGGATACAATATTTGGTTACATCCAAACACATGCCACTGTTCCATATATCTGCTTATAATTGGATAGGCCAGGGTGATTGATTATATAGCCAATCAGTAATATTTTCGACATTTTCTTTGTAAACATATCTCTTTAGACTATAGTATTGAAAACCATGCATTTTTCGAAGCTGACCAACCCTTAATGATTGCTCTCCTTTGTAAGTTTCTTTGTACTTCTAATTTGTTGATCATTCTTAATTTTCAGTAATTTGCTAAATGGCTGATTTTCTATTTTCTATGTTGGAAAACACTTTAATGTTATTGTCTGTGTCAATACATACTTAAATACTAAAATGAATTAAAAGACTAAATTATACTTAATTAAACTTCCAGATATTCATTTAAAATTGATTTTGTGTAAAATTTGTCGTATTAGACATTAATAAAATGAAGTGCGCTTTACAACAAGAAATAACATTCCAACAATCAATAACGGGAACCCCTATATTCCATGCACAATCCGTTTATGTTATCTCAGTTATATTATATGCTCTTAAAATAAGACTTGTCATCTACACCAACTAGAGCTATGAAACTGAGGAGGTTCACGTCCGTATCTCAAATGATACGGACGTGTTCGTACTACTCGATACATAATGCATCTAAACTTGGAAATACTTTCATGGAACCCATGACAGGGTCGTCAGTAAATTAAAGTTTTTAATTATTTCAAATAAGTTTTTTTTACAATGGCGGTAGTTTACAATTAATGAAATGTTTCAAAAACATTGAACATTGTCCTCATTTTATGAACTCCATTATTTATGTAACTCCAAAATATTCGTCAGCTTTTATTATGAAATTATGAATATATTTTATACCAGATGAATCAGTTGGAATCGATAAAATCAGAATTAAAACTGCTGCTCAATAACCAATGTATCCATCCAATATCAGAATAGGGTAATGTTCATTTTTTAAGCAAAATATATTGATAAATACATAAATATATTTCATTAATAGTCATACTTTAATTTTCCAAGGTTTGAAAAGTTTTTATGTTTAGAATTATACTTTTTTATTATATTTTTTAAGTGTTTAAAAATGTAAACAAAATAAATTGTTTGTTAGTTATATCGTCGTCAGCTACCCCAAATCTACAAACGACTACATGTACCTTTTCTTTTTTTATAATAAATGGTTATATAACAAATATTTATAACGCAAAATCAAATAATAATAAAAAATTATTCATCTTTATGGAATTTCAAAACTAAAAAAGTTGTGAAAAGTCTTAAAATCTTAATACAACATAAATATCGACAACATCTACATCATGATTAACAAATTTTAATTGTTCTTTTTAATATATTTCTCGACACAAAATTGACATGGCAACAACAAGAAAACCCCGTTTTGTGGAGATTCACATTTCCCTCTGCACGTTGACTTTAGTTGGTATATTTCAGGCTTTTGGAGTTGGTTCTGTTTCTAACACCAGCTACCCTTTGCGTGTCAGTCGGTTTTTAATACGGTGTTTCAATCATATACTACGTATAAAAAATTAATATCCTTGTATTCCTAATGTCTGATAGGTTTGTAAAACATATTATAAATCTTTATTTTTATTTACATATATATATATATACATATATTATTTTCAATAAAAAAATGCAAAATTAATTTAATTAATGAATATTTTTTTAAACTACTATTTTCACTTCATTTGAAATATTTCAATAAATTATCAAAGTAATTTTATTGAAATTGAGGTCTATTTTTTAATCATTTCTTTTCATTCTTTCCTACTGATATCAGTAGAAATTCAATAACTATATTATGTTCTAAATCATTGTCTAGGCGAAGCTTACACTTGAAAAACGATAGGAACAGGGGGTTGCCAGTTGGGTTCTCAGTATCAAATGATATCCTCAAACAAAGTTTGGAGGAACAATATTTCCAACTTTTTTGTCAGAATGGATCTTAACAGAGACACATATCTAAATATAAGTGAATTTAATGAAGTAGTCAGTCGTTTGAAACCTTTAGAGGTAAATGCAAATATTTTGCCACATTAAAATATTTTCTAAACTTAATTTTGAGGGACTTCTCAATTGGCAAAATGCACGAAAGTCTTCTGAAGTCTTCAGTCAGCAGGATATCATCGATACTTTTTATCCGGCTCAAATGCGTCAAATGCCGATCAATACTAGCTATTACG
Source organism: Vannuccia rotundouncinata (assembly GCA_034780395.1). NCBI lineage: Eukaryota > Metazoa > Platyhelminthes > Proseriata > Coelogynoporidae > Vannuccia > Vannuccia rotundouncinata. The sequence goes on along the minus strand of JAUZNC010028814.1, from coordinate 2,061 downwards.
TCATCTCTAATGAAAATAATAAAATCAATTCAATCAAAAATATGTATACATATAGTATAAATAAGTTAGTAATTTTGTATATTTATCGTTTATGTAATTTGCTGTATTCAAGATTAGTTATATATAGAGTTATAAATGTGAACTGAACTGCTAGTTCCATATAAAATTATTTAATTTATAAAATAATTGGTAGGCTAATAGTCAAATCATATTCAGTATTGAGTTAAATTCTTCTATTTAGATATTTTCCGCCAGTCTATACAAAAAGAAGTGAATTGGTAATTTCAAAACTTTTTGGTTTACTTCATGAAAACTACTTCGCCTTCACAAGACTTTCTCCACTTGCAAGTACTGCCGTATTGCAATAAGGTTAATTCTAATATATCTTAATTAATTATTGCGATAACTCTTTGTTATAGAATTCACAAGTGCCAATTAATATTAAATATTTTGGCGATTAATTGCGTCCCCCGACAAATACCATTCTCTTCGGACAATTTGCGTTCTTCAAACATTTATTGTCGGGTGAACGCAATTCGTCTCCCACAAATATTTCATTTCATTTTTAGGGTTCAGGGTGAATTCCAGTTGAACTCCCCACCAAATGCTCCTTTTTGGTTTACACCATCACTCTTTCTTGGACATCTCACTATCACAAGAAATATAAGCACCATCGTCGAATTTTATTTGAATTCTCCCAAGGAGAAAAAGCGCTATGTCAGTGAGTATTTATTAATATTACAAAATATTTAATAAAAAGAATAATTTATAAAACTATTATTATTCATACGAACCTTTGTTCTACTAAAAATAATCAATAATTGAGTACATAAAGGATTTTTCTATTTATCATCTCAAAATGTTTATTTAAATACGAAGACGAAAATTTGCATTTCATTGAAAGAAAAATTATTAATTCACTCGTAAATATTTAAATTTTATTTATTTCAATCTTCCAAATCTATTAGAACTGTATAATTTTTAAGAAATAACAGTATCCCAGAACGACACGGCGATTAGAAAACATGTTATAAAGAAAATCAATAAAACAGATTAGGATACACATAATGAGAAAATGATAATTAGACAAAATAATACTTTTCAATTTAAAATGATATTCATAGAAATCCTTGGCCCATCAATTAAAAACATAAAAAACACAGTCACACTGTCATTCATGTAACATACATCTTGATAAAATTAAAAAAAGGTGACCAAAAATGTAGTTTATAAACTTTCCTTCACAATGTTCGAGGCATTTTATATTGGTGAAACTTACAGATCTATTGTCGACCATTTCTAAATTATGGAAACTCTCACTCAGTGGATTCTTTAAATTACCTTTCACAGACATTATTGTTGGAAAGGTTACAGACAGAACAGATATCATGATAAATTGAAATTTTCTATTCCTTACACATAATTCAAAAATAACAAAAGGATCTTATATATTTTTTTTATTTTTCTTCTGCGAAAATATTTTTTATTTATTTTTTTGATTACCAATTTAATTAATTGATATTTTTAAATGAACTAGGTACGTAAAATGTTGTATTTTATTGTATAATTTTATTATATTATATATTTTTTGAAATTACCATGTGTAATATTTAAAATATTTTTTATAAAGACTTGGAGTGGGTACAATCATCATACGAACCAGACTATATTAATGAAGTTGAGGTTGAGGGTGATATTGGATATGTTCCTGAATTGGGTCTTTACGCTTCTTCTCGTATGATCAACACGACAACAACAAAATCGATAAATGAGATTTCAACGTATTCCGCGTACAGACTACTAGAGAAGCAACTTTATCCATTATTAAAAGTAATATCTAAATTAATATCTTCAATTCAAATTCAAAATAAAATAAAATAATATACAATTGTATTTTTCTTAGTAATTTAGTGTCAACATTGTCTCTATCTATACTTTCATAAGATCTACTACTACCCCTTCATATCGAGCTTCAAAGAAGCGACTAAGAAAAAACTTCTCGTTCATAATGTGTTCTCTGGGGTTCCCTCGATGATCAATCATGCTGAGGTTCGGGCCGGG
>JAUZNC010028803.1:5798-21469 GCA_034780395.1 Vannuccia rotundouncinata | reverse complement strand
TACCTATCCTAAATCTATTTTGAGCATATAACATGCAGCGCTACATTTAAGGAAAATAGTTTTTTTATTATGGGTTCAGTTACTTATGGCGCACCCTGTATAATACTGATTATAAACCAAAAATAATACCTCCAAAATATAACTGATTCAAGTAGGCTGGATGATTCTATAGGTGCCCTAAATGTGAAAAACACCCCTGAAAACACCAAAAAAAATATTGCTGGGGCTCCCCTGAAATTATTTTGTCTCATAAAACTGTAGAAAAAAGTAAAGAGAAAAAGTGAAATTATTTAATTTACTGTAATCCAAATATTATAATTAAGTTAATTCTTGAAAATTATAAAATCATAAATTATACTTTACATATACAATTACTGTTAACACAATCAAACATTAGTGAATTTGACATGTATTAGTATTATAAATATAGTTACAGTTTAAAATATTTGTATTGGAATTACGTTCGTTGAATATTTTTTATATTATTACTTAATGATATCAAAATCTATGATATTATAACATTGTATTTTTTAATCCCCATATTGACATAAATATTAACCAATAAAAATAAAACTATATTTTTTAAAAATGTATTGCTATATAATATATCACTAAAAATACTATTTAAAGTAATAATTTAAACGTCGTTTTGCATACTTAGCAATCAGCTGTTTATAAGCCCTTTCAAAAATGCCACAAACTTCGTATGAATGTGATGATTAAAACACAGATTTTATTATAATAATATTAAAATAATACATAATTTTATTTTATTTATCATAATTTTTTTTTATAGTATAAAAAGTCCAGTATAATATTTAAAAATATAATGGTTATATATAAAAATATTTAAAAATACAATTATTACACGTCGCCAACGACGCCTTGTCAATTTACGTATAATAATTCATAGTTTTTTTTAATGGGTGGTAACGTCAGTACACCTGTGCCTGGAGGAGGTACAGATGGCTATCATGTTTTACGAGTAAGAATTTTGCTTGTTTTATGTCTATTTTACCACTATTGAAATATTAATTATTAAGATAAAATGTTTTTAAATTTCTCTACATTTGCAGAATATTTCCTCTTAACAATTTTATTCTGTTTACTCAATGATTGAAAATATAACTATCTTGCAATTGGTTTTGATCCTGAAGATTTCTCCTGTTTTTATTTACATACGATTCTACTAATTTAATTAATTTAGATAAAATATTTTCACTATTCCTTCAGCTAATTTTCTATAGAACAGGTAAATAAAATTAGCCCCTGAAAATGGCATTATCTCAGCCCAATTATCTCTGAGAATTTGAATTAGATATAGGTAGGTGGAGGAAAAATTCCTTGCTGTATAAATTAGCATCAAACAATGTTAAGAATATAACCACCTACCCACCCCCCTTTAGCATCTTCATCCCAATCAATCATTAGGAAGCCCAATTTTTTCTCAAAATCCATAAATAAAACTTTTTTTGCAAATAACCTAATAGTTATCTGTTCAATAATGCAACAAAAAAATATTAAAATTTTTGAAAAAATAATACATAATTCTCTATAAACAAAGTGAGTATAATATTTAGTAATATTTTATATAACTTACCTACTCTTATTAATACAGCTTCTTTAACATATGTGTTATATATCAGGGCCAGTGGAACAGGTGCAGCAATTGCCACACCAGTTTTTCTCAGACTAAAAAGATTTGCACTAGATCAAATATGTTTTTTAAAGATTTAGCGCCTTTTAAAATTGTCCACTAACTATTTTTTTAAATGACAATTTAAGTGTTGTTCTTTACAAGAAGCCTTTTATATTTTAAGGAGTAATTTTGTATATTATACTATACATTAAGCATTACAGTTATATTTATATTAAATGTAAAAAAAGTCATGTTGGGACAGATTTCAAGAAACCAAATGGGCAAAACTTATTCAGGAGGCCAGCATGTCTAAATCACTGTGTAATTTCTTCAAGGGTTTAGGCATGTCAACAGCGCCCCCTGTTGTCCCATCAAAGGCACCCACTGCAGTCTCTATGGTGCCCACTGCAGTCTTATCAATGGCTCCCATCGCATTATCCTTTACTTCAGCTGCATTCACCTCTGCATCCACCATTCATGATGTCTTAATCAGAATGAATTTAAAGCTGAATTATGGTCCGGGTCAATTTTATGACAGTGCTTCATATATGACAGGTTCAAAAAAAGGTGTAGCGACTAAAATAGCTTTTGAAATTTGTCATCTCATCCATTATTCACCAAAGCATTTATTTAATGCTGCTCTTGAAAAAATTAAAGAAGAAAACTCCCAGGATTCAGATGAGAGAAAACCTACTGCACCAGGAATTAGATCATTTTGTCAGACAAGATGGACAGACAGAGGAGACACTATTGAGAGCATACTAGAAAATTGGAGTTATTTGAATGAACTATGGGACACCTCTTTGGAAACTGGACCTCAGTTAGTACCTGTAGAATTATAGCTGAATTAACAGTAAAAACATTGACATCAATTAGAAATTACAATTGTTTTGATCTTCACTTCGAAAAGTTAAAAAATAAAACAAAATCTCTTGACACATCAGAGGCAAGTCTACCTCGAAACAAAAGAGCTCCAACATGCTTTGAAATAGGAGCAGGTGTTGGATTACATAGTGTTACTGCGGAAGACTACTATCACAAAATATATTTTGAAGCTATGGATCTGGCAACATCAACAATCATGGAATGTTTCAGGCAACCAGGATATGAAATATATAAAGTAGCAGAGCAAGTACTGGTTCAAGCAGCAAATAGAAAATAATATCATGCAGAATACAAAACATTGACAAACTTTTATTGTGATGATTTTGACAAACAGCAATTGATTACACAGCTTCAAATATTTGGATCATGCTTTGAAGAGGTGGTAAATCTGATGGACTGCATCACATATTTATGAAAATTGTCCCAACCAGAAAGAAATTTATTTAATCAATTGTGCACTCTATTACACTTGATTTTAGTTATGCCTGCCACAAATGCTGTGAGTGAACAAAGTTTTTCTTCCATGTGCTGAATAAAATCACATTTATGTAATTGTATGATTTTCAATATTTATATGGAACAATTGGACAATATTGATTTGTCAATCTTAGCAAATGATTTCATTCATGGTAGCAACCACAAAAATATTTGGTAAATTTTGATACAATAGTTATTCATTTGTTATTTAACCATTATCTGGATATGGTAAAAATAGATATTAATTGTGTTTCACTTTATCAACTGTATATCATACTGTATATTTTATATTATAATTACCTTGCAATCATGGTTATATTTATTACAATATTTATACTCAATATAACATATTTATATGTTTGGTAATAATATGATCACCATAACAAAGAACTATGGTAATAACATAATAAAATATTCATATAAAATTTCTAACTTTTTAATTTTTATTATACGGTCAGGTGCCCATCTGATGTTTTGATGCACCAGTTAAAATTAGTTTCCGCAGGCACTGTATATTACCTACTATTACATATGATATGGTTTCTAAAATTATATTTTACATCAGCATCCAAATATTTTGTTTTTGTGTTCTTTCTTTACTAATAATATAAATTTAGTTTCATAATATATGGTGGAAATGGTAAACATTCAAATTTGTTGAGATTTAAAAGGTAAGTATTGTTTTTTAATGTTGTCTGCTGTTAGCATCACAAAAAGACCCACCCTAAAGGTCACTCAACGCCAACTTATATGGCAAGAAATTTATCCTCCACCCTCTAATTATAGTAACATACTCTTGCATAACATGCCTATAAACCCAAAACTTTTTATAAATATCTATCTCTATATAATAATTATACAAACAATTAGTACAGGGAACTTACAATTATTATTAGGTACTGATAAGATTATTTAGGCCATCTGGTATGCTTGTGTAAGTTGGGCTTTAGATGTTAGAGTTCATTTTATAGGTATTTATTGAGAAATTGCTGATTTAATAAATTATAATACAGATTTAAATAATAGTCTTAGAGATTATGGACACAGGTAAAGAAATCAATCAAATTTATATGAAAATAAAAGTAAAAATAATATTTTTTATCTAATGGGATAGTGCTGGTTAGCAAAACTGAAGGTGTGTTCACAGACCCAAACATTCATCAAAGATATTCCTAAAAATGCTGACATGATTAAGAGATTTGAAATCTTTTTTGTAGATTACATAATTGATTCAATTAAAAATATTTTGAAGGAAAATAATGCTTTGTTATAATAATAATTTTTAGTCAGGTTAATTTTGAAAAGGTTACTTTTTTGATCTCACTACATTCTACTCATTAATATCTATTCAATAAACACGTCCTTCAAATTAAGATAGTATACTATGGTCTCCATGAATCATTTTGTCAAAATCTACCACTTTAATCGTCTTAGAAGGTTACATAGAGCTTCTAATTTACAATCATATTTACATTTTTCAGACACAACAAATGTTTGAAGAGTTTGTGGAATTTTTAAAATTTGTTATTATTGTTGTGGTAAAATCAGAAAATGATATCTCATTAGCATATTTGAATTTTATAAGAATATCTGTAATCATTTGATCTTTACACACTTTGATAAATAATCCAGTTTTGATGTTCAAACAATAGATCATTTATTTGGTTTGAATATCCCTTTTATATAATAATATTTGTAAATATTAATTGAAATGATTCAATCCATGTATGAATGGAAGTCAACAAAAGTTTATCTGATACTTCACTCATCTCATCAACTATCATTCCTATTGCATTACAATTCAATGGAGTTGAACAGTGCTTGTAATCTTGGTGTACTCTTTGATTATACATTTTTAAAAATCATTTATAAGTCATGTTTCGAAAATCTGCAATTTGGTATTTCTGAATATGGCAGATTAAAAGTATTACCTGTTTTCTTTATGAAGATTGCCTAAAATGACTTGATTTTTGTAACTTTATCATGACTAGAATTCCACAATACTTATTAATTAAAATCCTACAAGGAAGACCTCCACAAAATAACAACAAAGAGTAAACTACTAGAGAGTCATCCACAATAGCCTTAAACTATGGACCAACAAAACTTTAATTTTTATATCATGCATTTTTCATCACAGCCCTACATGCTTGGAATAATATCTTTTTTCAACTGTACAGAAATAGACAAATAAAGTTTAACAAGGAATACAAATATTCCCAGATCCACAAATTGATGAATTGTATTGTTCTTTTCATCCAGACACTATTTATTATAAAAAATTTTAAATCACAAACTTCTAACAGCAAAATGGGCAATGGCTGTTTTTGTGTCAAAATATCACTTTTTGCCCATTGCCTGATTTCTCAACATTTTCTATTCTGTTTTCTATTTGTTGGTTCATAGGGTCTCAAGGGCTTTCTTTTTGAATTATTCAATAAATTTTTTGATGTGTAGATTATAGTTCTGTAATTATATATTATTATTTTATGAAATCCAATCTTCAACATTTCAGGTACAAGAAGGCTCTCCAGGCCATGCAGCTGGTCTCGAAGCATTCTTCGATTTTATCGTTGCAATTGGCAACACTCGACTTGTGGGTGGTTATTCCCTCTCGTTTTAATATATTGGTTTTGATCTTAACGCTCAAGATTGTGTTTTTATGTTTTTACAGAGCCAAGACAACGAAAACCTTAAGGAACTCCTTCGTCAAAACCAGGAGAAGCCTGTTCGTATGTTGGTTTACAGCAGCAAGACTCAAGCGTGTCGGGAGGTTGTCATCACACCCAGTGCTCACTGGGGTGGTCAGGGACTATTGGGGGTCAGTATCAGATTCTGCTCCTTCGAGGGAGCTAATGAAAACGTCTGGCATGTCCTGGATGTCGAGCCAGATTCACCAGCCTCCTTGGCGGGACTGCGGTCCAATAATGATTACATAATTGGTACTGACACCGTTCTTCATGATGTGAGTTGGACACTGTTAATAGGGAAAAGTACATACAAGTAAACACCAATCATTTAAATATAATAATTCAATTTCGAATTTGTTTCATAACATAATTATTATTAAATTCTTTTTACAAATGTTTTCAGGGGATATTTTCGTCTAATATCTAAGTCTTAAAACTAGACTCCTTTTAACACAATCATAGTTTTCTTTATCTCAATGAAAATGGATTTATTGATAATGAAAAACAAGTAAGCGGTGAAATGTCAAAATGAGACGGCTTTTTCTAATTCAATGTTAAAACCAATGCTGGTACTACTTAAGACTTGACATTCGGTATTTTAATAATCAATACAATTTACATTTTAGCATACGCTTATTTTGTTTCTTTCTAATGTTCTAATTTCCGGTTGAATAAACCTAAATGGATTTTGTTTGTTGAATTTTATACCGATTTTGTCAAATTACTCATTATTATATTCAATTTCTGTATTTAAATTGTGTTTCACATGTTACTGGTAATAGATCCACTAAATGTAATATCCTCTGCTGCCTGTGAAATGTAAAACAAAGAACAGGATTTGGTTATCAAAATCAATACCAATTTACAATCTATGAAAGAATTTCACTCATTCTTTAAACAGACTGCTTGCAAAAGTGAAATAAATAAATTGACGTATGCGAATTTTCGGTGTTAATTTTCATTTCTGTACATATTCTAGAATGAGGACCTCTTCTCTTTGATTGAGAACCACGACGGTAGTCAGGTGAAGCTCTATGTCTACAACAGCGATACAGATGGTTGTCGTGAAGTCACCATCACCCCCAACTCAGGATGGGGGCGTCAAGGTCTTCTCGGCTGTGGTATTGGTTATGGGTACCTGCACCGAATTCCCTCACGCCAATTTCCCTCAAGTCTACCACCAGTGGCCACCTCTGTTGCTGGTATGGGATGTGATGACCATTCTCACTCGCATTCACACTCTCATGAAGCTCCCGCTCATGTCAAGGGCCCTGATGGATTCTCAGAGGTGACAGTATATATTCTACAATTTTACATATTTAACGTGATATATTACTGATAAATTGATAGTAGTAATGTTGAATAAGTAGAAATATTAGTAGAAGCAAAATAAAGTTTGTCTAATGATTTAAATATAGAATTGAGAACAAAGGGAGATTTTTTCATTGGACGATTCGGTATATTACTTAAACCATCATCAGGCAACGTACAAAAATCATTAACATAGAGAGGTAAATTAATAAGAGCATCTATGAACCCAATAGATCTCTCTAAGTGGCCCAAGTCCAGCCTTGTCTGCCGCGGCTGCAGCCGAGCAACAGTTGGCCCAGTTGAAACTCTCCAGCAACAGTCAATCTCATCAAGGACCCGGATCCGGTGGACCACCTCCTCCCCCTGCACCTCTTCCTGATTTCGCGAATATGCCTCCTCCACCCCATTATAACGACCATCACCATGTCAATACAAGTATAACATTACCAGGAATGCCGCCGTTAGACGTTTCAGTGGAGCCAGTTACTCTCCCCGATAATGACGGATTTCCTGGTAATAAAATTTAATAAATAATTTCTTAATCTATTGTATTGTGCTCGTATTGTGTTGATCTGCCTTCTACACCTCTTCACCTACTATAACTTTTTCTTTCTCTCTCCAGCCCCTAGCGCTCTCAACATCCCTCCTCAACCCTCAACTGCAACCTCCGAAGGAGATCAACCAGCCCAATCTACTGCCCCAATTGTCCCAATAACCAGCACTATAGAAACAACTAGCTAAACTTTAAGAAACATTATTTATAACTTTGTATTCATTTTTCATCTATTTCTACTATCCTTCTTCTCCATGGTCCATCAATTTGTTAGATTTGTTCCCCTGCAATGTTTGCTGTCCCCTCACGAATAATTGAAACTACCCAATTCTTTTACTTATCACATCCTTTTGTTTTATTTTAAATGGTGCCGACATTTGCAGCTCTTGTATATTTATTTATTTGTTCTGCGTTGGATAGTTAATTTTAGATTTGTGTGAAGTGGAGAGTGATATTAGCCATTAGGTCTTAAGTTGTCACTTTCTGTTAGGTTCATATGAATCAGAGACTCTCCCTCGTGTTCAATTAATTGCATTATCAGTCGGCTTAACAGCCTTTTTGGTATTTCACCTTTTTCCTAAATCTCTTATTTTCTCAAGGGTTGCTGATGTTATGCTACTTACTAATTGTAATATATTTTTGTTTTCATGCAAGTTACAATATATAATATTTATTGAATTAATGATATCACTTTTTAATAATTTTATAATTATAGAATGGTCACAATAAATTAATATGTAAATTAATGCATTGGAAAACTAAATACTTTGTATTTAATTCTAATGAATCGTGTTCTAATTATGTTCTTCGTTTGTACCCTTTGGGGGAGGCGGATTTCAGCGGAGGACGTTTCTAGACGATAGAATTTTTCATACAATTTATAAAATTAATTTATACTGAATTGAACTTATTATGAAATCAAGTACCTTTTTTAATTATATGTGGATTGCTATTATATGATATCACCGATATTTTTAATGGAATGATATCTTCTGCAGGAACTCTGGCAGAATTGACGACCCTTAAATTAAATGGAAGTTTGATTTATCCACATTAAATACTTCAAATATTATAATTGCTCTATTTAGTAATATAATGATCAGGGACCGCGGAACGATTTTTTGGTTGTAGGGCAAAGATATAGTTTATTTTCCGAATAATTTTAGAGCGAATTTTTGTGCAAAATTAATGAATATAAACCAATAGTTTATAATTTTAGTGAAGTTAAAAAATAGGTCTAATTTTTCCGAATTTTAAAGCTATAATATCCGAATTATCCAAAAAAGTTATAATTTACCGATTTTTCATAGTTTTAATTTGATAGCTCACCCAGCTCCGCGATCCCTGATGATATATGACTGCTTATTGTGTATTTTTAAATGTTATTAAAATATTATTACATTTATTAATATTTACCTGTCTACTAGTCAAAACATACCATATGGTCATGACTGTGTTTTAGCTGTGTGAAACTTTATACTGCGGAAGAAACTCTAATGTTAACATATTATTATTTCGTTGAGTAAAATTATGCAAAATTTCGTCTTAAATAGGATGAAAAGCATAAATTATATAGGTGCTGTATATATGAATATCAGCAAGGATAACTTATTGGGAATGTTAAGCTCACATATATAATAATAGCGCCTCAAAGCATAACAATTGGAAATTATTGTATTTTAATTTAACAAGAACGTATTTCATTTTTTAATGATTATAGATTTTTGTATAATTCAATTTTAATACATCAATGAATTGTTAATATGCACCAATTTTGATTATTAATTGTAAATTTATTTATTCGCGGCAAATATTAATTTTCATCTCAAAATAAATTTAATTATTTTATATTCATTTTATTAGATATTTCGGATATTACATAAGATAAAGATAATCTATTGTCACAAATTTTTGCTTGCGTCCTAATGCCGAGTATGGCGGCAGAAAGTAGACCGTCAACGACGGAAAGACCTGTTACAAGTATGTTTCAATTTCTATTTAAAAAAAAATTATTTTATCAATATATAATTATTTATTTTTACATATTAAGCAACTTTTTTAGGCTGGTTTAGTTGTGTTAAATGTGTCATTTATGATTTGGTAGGAAAATGTGTAAAAATAGGATTTTTACAAAAAATTATATTTGTATGTTTAAAATTACTACAATTACTACACAATATTATATATTATTTAATTCATTCATAACTTTAAAATTTATAAATTTTGAGTGCTATGTGCTGATTATTTGCTATGTTGCCTAGCCATAGCCACAGACCACTTGTTGATGCCCATTGATTTTATTTCTGTTTTTCAGTAGAACTTCTGTAATTTTTTGTAATACTGTTAGCAATTTTGAAATTAAATATCATAAATAAAAATTTTAATGAATAAAAATTGTCAAGTTTTAAAAAATGATGGACCATCTTTGTTATTTGAATAGTTTTTATAAAATTATTAAATAGAAAATAAAAAGCTTGCTTGGAAATATATTCTTTCATTATATAATATTTGTATTATAAGATCTTAATAATAATTGCCACAGAAAAAAAGTCATGATATAATTTATCTTGTATTTGATCTTATCTTGTTTGAATTTATCTTATCTTATAATTGAATAACATTTTAGAAATTAGATTAGTTGTTTTAATATTTTGAAAACTGTTGAATATAAAATATATATAAAAGTCTTAATAATATATATATAAAAATCTAAATTATATACAAGCACTTAAATATAATAAAATATTTAATACTAAAACAATAAAAAAATTCAATTATTATTTTTAATTTAACATAAAGCAGTCAAATTCACCAAATAATATGTAATTTGGTATTTGCTCAATGCATATTAGTAATAAATAAAGATTGGAAAAATGCTCCTAACATATTATTAAAATATACATATTATATATTATTATAAATCAAACAATATAATTTTTTTATTTAACAAAAAGTTAAACAAATGTTATCAATCAATATTGAAAATAATATATTAAATTCCAATTTAATATAATGTTATCCATGTTTTATAACCTATTTAAAATGTATAAATCCATATATATATATATATATATTAAACTTTTTTTTATAACAATTATTTCCAAGATCTTATGCATGCAGAAGCTAATTTTATATATAAACTGATAGGATTTGTATAGATTTTTTTGCGATAGAAAAATGAGCTGTAGACTTCATAAAATATACTTTTATAAGTTTAATGGCTATATGTACTGATTGTGGCTTCAATTTTCTATTATTAACAATACATAACTATTTTTTATTAGCCATTAATGTTAGCATTAATATTTTATAACCTTATATATAATTAATAATGATTTTTCACCTTTACTTAAAATCAATAATTTTATTTAACAATTTTGATATACAGGGTAGCACATAAGTTGCTTGACATACTTTTATCCATGGACATGAACAATGAAATAATAAAATAATGAACAGTGTTAAATAAATCAATAAATTGACATACATGGTGCAAAGATGGTTCATAAATCAATAGATAATACATAGCACATTAAATCAAGTTACAATTGATTTAAAATGAATTGGGTCAAGCAACTTATGTGCCACCCTATAGATTGAAATGATTTACTAATTTTCCATAATTCACTGAATTCTATAGAAGAAAGATAAAATATTATAAACTGTATAAGGGTAATTCCATTTTGCACTCTAGTAAAAAATAAAACTTAAACTATCATCATAATTGTTGGTATATATTTTCTATACATAAGAGAATATTATAAATTTTTTATTTTATCAAAACAACTTTATACATACCTATAGCATTCCAACTTCTTATACTTACATTAAGTCCAATATATGCTATTGCTTATATATTTTTGTTCATATATTTCTGACAAAGAAGAATGTTTAATTGAAGTAAGTAAATGATGCACATATATTATTTCATATGAAAAGATGATAACTATTTAAAAAAAATTTAAACACTAATTAGCCTTATAATATACATACATTTAATATGAAAATGTTAAATACATTTCTAAAAAAAGATTTTTTAGTTAACTTATCAATTAAGAAAAAATTTAATTAGTTTTTATATAAAATAATTTTGTTATATGAATAGTATCTATGTGCATATGATCAACATAAATTTTGTTACATACATTCCCATAAATTGAATGCAAAAACAGATACAAATATACATATTACAATACAGTTATGTTTATTTTAAATATTTTGCTAGAAATACATATTTACTATAAATAAAAGTGGAAATTCATTTTTGTTTTTACTAAAGTAAATAAAATTCATTTTTGTGAATAAATATTTATAAACTTAATTTATTCTGGCACCAACATTTTAGACATACTGAAGTTAATATATATTAATATTAACTTATATTTTTTTACTAATTTAATGGCCATTTCAGTATAGTGTAAACACAATATAATATATTTACCTATAATATAAAATCATTCTCACAGTTTAAGGAGTGTATATATATATATATACATTCACAAGATTATTTTCCAATTAAAAGGAGCCTGTTATTTTTTCATCATTAATAAAAATTCATTGTAACATCACAAACACACTGTTGTAGCAAATATATTTTATGTAATATTTTTTTTTAATTTATTTATTTTTATTTATTTAACAACAATACATAGTAAAAATCAAAGTCCGAGTCAATCAAACGAACCATTTCGGGTCGCTAAGCTCTCGACTGGCACAGCTGCCAGCCAGGGACGAGGTAATTAATTCGGTCCGAGCCAGGGCTTGAACCCGCTACCTTCTGATCGGCAGTCAGACACACTACCATCTGGGCCACCACGCCCCCAATATGGTTTTTTCTGTATGTAAATACATGCTATGTATATATATTCAACAAAAAGTGAAATGGATGCAAATTATAAGTATGCATGAAATTCAATAACAAAAATAAAGTCTTTCATGTAAATTTGTGGGTGAAATTTGTTCATGAATTTTCAAAAATATTATTCCATTTTTATATGCAGATTAAATTGTATACTACCTGAATATTTTTTTTATGGGCCTTATTAAAACACTATATTCTATATTACATAAGATAAAGTTTTAAATAAAATTATAATTGTCTAATTGGGGTTATACACAAACTGATAGAATTGTATTTTATTTCAAATTAATTTAATAATTAATCTATATAAATCATGTCAAATATTGAATATTTTCATGAAATTTAAAAAAAAAAAAAAAATTGTGCAATATTTAAATTCATAACATTTTAATATTCCAAAATGATTTTATAAATTTTCATCACATATATATAAAGAATGGTATTTTTTTCTGATGAAATAATATATGCAAATTATTGATTTATAAAATATCATTTTGGTAATTTTTTATATAGTGAATTTATTCACAAAATATATTTGTAAAGATTTAAAGCTGTAAAGAAAATAATGTTAAGATTTGTTATGATAAGATAATAAATAGAATGAAAATTGGTTCTTCCATCAAGAAATTTGCTTGAATATTTATTATTTAAAATAAAATTAATTGACAGTAAAAGTTAATATTTGTTTATTTTAATACAAAAGGTAAATCTTTGACTTCACCTAAATCCATATAAACATGTGAATTCATGTTTAAGAAGAATTTTTTAAATATACTGCATTGGATATAGTTTTTTTATATTTATTATTTTTTTTAAATTATGAAACATATTATAATTTATGTAGTTCAATAATTATAAATGTATTTTATACATACAAATTTTTATTTATGCACATATCTTAATATTTTTCTATTTATTTTTCTTCAAGAGCTACACCTAATTTTGAATTAACATGAGTTTCCCAAAGTTAGTAAATATATTAATGTAGATAATAAAAATACACATATTGAGTTTGTGTCTACCCATTTTTATTTGTGTAATTTAACTTACCTGATTTGCAAATTATAGTTGTAATTTTGTAATATTTAATTGTTGTTTATTAATTTTAAATTTACTAAGTCAATATTATGTCCTTAGAAATTCAATTTAATTATATAAATTTAAATATAAAATTAAGCCTAAAGAATAATTTAAAATGATTATGCTGATTAAATAATAAATTACATAGAATTATGTACCTAAATTAATTCTATTCCTCATATTGATCTAAAATTGATTGTTATGAATTCGATTATAAAAAATATAAGTTAATAAAAATAGTACAAAAATGAATGAATACAGCACGGATAAAATGTGATTTAAGATCCTCAATTAATTTTAATTTGACATATTGCATTAAGTTAATTTTTCCGAAAGAATCTTGTAATATCACTTATTTATTATAACTATTTTAATTATCACTAATAATATTACCCCACTACATTGTTCAGGTGTAAAATTCCCACCGTCACACCGCCTGACCCCTAGTGAAGTGTTTGATACTCGTGGAAAACCGGATGTAGATCGACTCAAAGCACACTTCATGCTTGAGGGACGTCTCAGTGACGAAGCTGCCCTTCGACTCATAAATGAAGGTGCTGACTGTCTCCGTAAAGAATGCACAATCCTCGACATTGAGGCGCCAGTAACTGGTGAGTCATTCTACCATCGATCAATACTCTTTTCTGATTAGCTGTTAAAATGTCTCCATAATGGAATGTCACAAACAACAAATTAGATTGGTCAATTGCTACAATTATTTATATATTTTGTATTACACATGTATATTGAATATCCTTATTCTGATTGGGTATCAGTTTCATGTGTATTATAGCGTTTCAAGTGTTAAGAAAAGACCTTTTGAAATATCAAACTATCAACTATAAATATAAATATTAGAGGACATTTGAAGTATTTCATTCTATGTCGTAGGTTTAACATGTTGCATTCCAATTAACTTGTTTGAATCCATATTTGTGCGAGCGATGACAATATTATCTATTATTAGAAGTTCGTATCGAGGCATTGTAATATTTACAGTTGGTAAATAAGCTCTTGAATAATAACACAAACATTTTAATATGGTCAGTTGACTTACGAATGTTTGTGGGAGTAAACTGTTCCCCGTGTGTTGTCGTTCGACTATCAAAACTATTCTAGATTGTATAAGTGGATTCGCGTCTTATCTACTTCTCTCCCGCATAAACGACACTCCTTTATACGTTCGTAGTAGATTTTTACTGATTATATTGCAGCCTCGCTCAAATACAAACGATGGATAATTCACTAATGGAAAAGACATAACTGTTGTTGAATTATTCATTGATTGCTTTTATAAACTAGTTGGGACACATGGACTTTGTGCAGACTTGCATCAACATTTCTTCATTGATGGAATTACCGGGATGTGTCAACATTCACGTCCTTCCACGGTGATGTTACATCGTTGACAGAACAACCTTAATTCCCGAGTGCGCTTAATAGAACTTAATGCATATTTACTTGAATAATTTGACCCAAATTCTCTCTATCCTTCTGGAAATATGCAGCCTAGTTCATTGCATCGTTTGTGGTCAATATCGAAATGCTATATGTATTCCATATCGATCTATAAGCTAGTCATTTACAGTTGCTGTAACTTTCATGTCTCTCCTTTATCCACTTGGTTCAATAAACTGAAAACGCCTGTTTCTGTAGTTTGCCTTCCCGGGTAGATATTAAACTAGAATGCAGGATTGTAGCACATACTTCTAGGCAACAGCTGGCTAATCTATCAACGATAAAGCGATGCACATGTACTATCTAACCATTTATCTCGTTTTCTACACATTTTTAATAATATTTTTATTTCACCAATTTGAGCTTTTTGTTATTTTACGAGAAAGTAATTGTCAGAATTATGAGGATGCATCAATTTGTCTGTTGATATTTATCATTCGAAAATATGTTATGATACCTAACTTTGAAATATTTCACTGAAAAGTGTTTTTATTGTGTTGAAAGTGTCTTTGTAGTGTTGGAAATGTTCTTTTAGTACACTTTTCATCAGAATAAAACACTTTTCATCAGAATAAAAACACTTTTCATCACTTTCAAAATACTTTTCATCACTTTCAAAACACTTTTGATCATAATAAAACACTTTTCATCACAATAAAACACTTTTCATCACAATAAAACACTTTTGATCACATTAAAACACTTTTCATCACAATA
>JAUZNC010028792.1:0-21470 GCA_034780395.1 Vannuccia rotundouncinata | reverse complement strand
TAAAAATAGTTTTCATAGGAAGAAGCTGAAAGACACACTGAGAGGTTTTGATTGGCTAATGAAAATATAGCAAGGTTTGCTATCCCTGAATTGTGATGTACCTTTTTTTCATAGCAAATGCTGCTATGCCTGTTGGGAAGAGGTTAAAAATGGATTTAAAAACATATTTGATTTCCCTTGGTCCCCCCTTTAAAATTTTTTTATAAATTTTATTAATTAAATACATTCAAAAACAATATTCAATTAACAATAAATCAAAAAAAAAATTGAAAAAAATTAAATTGCCTCAAAAAAACATTCAAAAAACTGAAAAACATATTCAAAAACATTCAAAAATATATTCGATTTCCCTTTGTATCTTTTGATAATTTTATCAAGG
Source organism: Vannuccia rotundouncinata (assembly GCA_034780395.1). Taxonomy (NCBI): domain Eukaryota; kingdom Metazoa; phylum Platyhelminthes; order Proseriata; family Coelogynoporidae; genus Vannuccia; species Vannuccia rotundouncinata. The sequence continues at coordinate 21,091 of JAUZNC010028792.1, read as the reverse complement.
GGGGCCAAGGGAAATTGAATAATATACGTTTTTTAATATGTTTTTGAGTTTTTTGAATTTGTTTTTGAGGCAATTTTATGTTTTTTGGATTTATTGTTCATTGAATATCGTTTTTGAATGTATTTAATTAATAAAATTTATAAAAAAATTTAAAGGGGGACCAAGACAAATCAAATACGTTTTTGATTTTTTTGAATGTGTTTTTAAGGCGATTAAATGTTTTTTTGAATTTTTTTTATTTAATGTTAATTGAATATCATTTTTAAATGTATTTAATTAAAATTTTCATTTTTATAAAGGGGGGACCAAGGGAAATCGAATACGTTTTTGAATCCATTTTAAGTTTTACTCATTAATTGTAGGAGTTGGGAATCTTAACATTTACAAAATCTCATCAGTATAAAGAATATTTTAAATATATTAAACTATAATAATGTATAATAGTAATATTAAAAATAATAATAATATGACCAATATAAAATTTTGCAGCTGTTGAAAATCATTCTTGACATTTATGAAATCTTGTAGGTGTTGAGAATCATTCTTTACATTTACAAATTAAAATCTTAAATCTGAAAAATAATTCAAATATACTCAAAATATTTAATTTAAACTATAATTTTAGTATACTATTAAATAATATTATTACATAATTTTGATTAAATAGTATACATAATATGTGATATTTCATCACAAACCATAACATTTAAGTGACAAAATCTTAAATTTTCCAGTATCCCAACTGTATTATGCAATATTCCCACCTGATTATGCAATAAGTCTTAAAACTAACCAACAAATTCTACTTTGAGTGAAGCAGAAGATTTCATATTGCAAAAGCAATTGGCATCCAATTCACAAGGATGCACTTCAGAAGGTATTGATTTTCGAGTACTTTTATAATATCAGAAAAATTGATATTGGACAGATTCTCAAATTTAGGCCAAACTAATTGCTACAGTTCTCTTCTGTATTGGGAACAAAATGATACAGAAAATTCTGCATTGCCATAAACATTAGTCACCTTGATTTTTAGCATTACTTCTTCCCTCTGATAGATTAACCAGTATTGCCAATCATCTACCTGAGTGGTTCCCAGGATTGGACTATGGGGACCAGATAAAAATTTCAACTTCCATTTAAGATATTTTCAGTTTTTTTGACAGAATTAAATCATCAAATAAATCTAATTAATCATCTGATGCTGAATTTCTTCTTATTTTGTTTTTTACTTTCAGTTTAATATAAATGACAAATACTAAGGTCATTCATTCATTCTAATATCACAGCAAAATTATATTTATTAAAATTTTTCAAAATATCTCTAAATAATGAGCATTTATTAATATTAAAATCAATGCATTTTAAATGTAAAAATTAAATAAAACTAGTTTCACAAAAAAAGTCATAGTGTGGATGGGCTGGCTTCATGAAACTAGTTTCATGGGAAAAGGCACGAAAAACGCACTTGAAAGACTTAGTGTGGATGTGGTGTTACATTCAAATAACTACAGATATTCAATAATACAATAATATATTTTCATACATAGACAAAAGAAACATGAAAAATAGGTTTAATTTTGATAGTCAATTGGCTGCTACTTTTTTTACTAGATAATATAGGAATTTAATTTTTATAAGTACATTTCTTAATTTTTTTACTACATAAATAACTAATGTAAGAGAATTAAAGTTAATTATACACAGAAAATATTATAATGGTAACAGTCTTGAACACATTTTGATGTAAAATTAGGAGAGTTGGCCTATAACAGAAACAAGTTTTAAATAATATATAGAACTTAAACCTATCATATACAGAACTTTTTTTTATTGTTTAAACTATATTTTAAAATAATTTTAGAAATGATTTTGACACCTACACTATTTCATGAATGTTATCAGTTAATAATATTTTTAAATGGAATAATCAGACAAGATTTGAATAAATGATAAAAGGATGATAGATTTAAAAGTGTCCATTCACATATTGTATCTAATATCTTGGAAGAAGTTTATAGTTTTATAATATCACTAAAATGTATTCATTATATTATACAGTACAGTCACATTTCGAAATTTTAAATCCAGTTAAGTTTATAACCGACTAAATTATGAATCGTTATCCCATTTCACAATTTATGTAATTGAACAATGGAAATTGTCAGTACCTAGTTCTATTATAATATAGTAACTATGGAAAATATAGTGAACTAATATTCCAAAAAACATCAATGGCTAAAATGAATAATAAATAGTTTTTACAAATTGTATTCTAGTAATAAGATTATTCAAATAAAGTGAAGTTATTTGTTTTAATGTTCAAAACATTATTTATTTTTTTAAATATTACCAGATGGATTTTTTATTATTATATTGTTCTGTATAAATTTTTATTTACTTTTATGTGTTTTAGATGGAAATTTTTTCAGGCTTATCATTTATGACCGGTTTGGCTGTGACCTCGTTCACTAAATCAGATCATAGTCTTGAACGGCCAATATGGACTTGTGTTGGAACGTGTGCAGGTCTTCTTATTGTTGAATTCATATGTGGAAAGCAAGAACAATTTAATCGTGGATTCCGACTCCATACAAGTCCAGGTTTTTGGATGACCTGCATAATTCCAGCTATATTGGCAATTCAACCGCACTTCCAAATGTATTTTGAATTTTCACTCTTTGCAGGACTGATGGGTATAATGTTCAAGTATTTAGTGGATACAAAAATTCTTTGCTTCATTTTCATATCTATACAAATGGTTGCAATGTTTTATTTAAGTACTATAACCATATTTAATTATTGTTTTTTGGTATTGTTTATTTTTCTTATACACAATTTTCCTTTAATATTTTGGACTAGTTTTACTTTTGGTGAAACCATCGTATTATGCCAACTTTTAATTTTATTGTCTCTTCATAGCATTTACTTTTGTATACCGTTTATTGGGTTTTTATTTCTAGAACTAGTTTTGGTTAGACCAAGTATGAAAGCTATTATATCCACTGTGTGTCTAACTTTTGCATCGAGTACTCTTGTATTAATAGTTCAGCAAGATTTTGTCAAATTTCATTCCCACCTTCTGTCTCTGGCTACTCTTGATAATTTTTTGTTACTGACTTGTTGGATGACTGGTTTTCTAGTATCTTTATTTGTACTCTACGTCTTCCAACTTGATGACGGAAATGAAAATGTGCTAGAAGAAGAGTATAAAGGTTGTGATGGGGATACAAATATTTCACAGGTGAACCGACCCCCTGAATCTATGAGGAAGTTCTTTCACCTTCTGGCTGGAGTTGTGTTTTCTTCGGGATTGATGTCATCTATAGACCTAATTCATCATTGTGCTATTGCTGCTCTGATAGTTTTCATAATAGCAGAATATGTCCGAAGAAAAGGTATTGAACCATGGGGCAGTCAACTCGATGGTTTACTTTCACCATTCCGTGATATTAGGGACAATGGTGAGGTTATTTTCACACCGATTGCACTATTATTAGGCCTTTCTCTGCCCATTTGGATATGCCGACTTGTTGTCAGTGGAGGCAGTTTTCAGCTACATTATATACAACTTTGGGCGGGAATCATAACAGTGGCAATAGGGGATAGTTTAGCCAGTTGTGTGGGACGCTCTTTGGGTCGGTTTCACTGGCCACTGTCACACAGAACAGTAGAAGGCTCAACAGCTGCGTTTATAGGTCAGATCATTTCGACCAAGATAATTATGACTTTGTTCGGAGTTCACTTTGATACGAAGAATATATTAGCGGCCGTCACCTTCACAACATTAATTGAGGCTTATACAACACAAATTGACAATTTAGTGCTACCACTAAGTTTTATGGCTTTTGTTTAAGATTTATCTATTAGTGTGTAAACGATTTTGCCAATATCAAATAATGTATAGATAGGTATTTTCAAAACATTTTTCGATGTTCTTTTTGTGATTTCCTTTTAATGTTACTGTTTCATGTATTTTTTCGTTAAGATATTATTTATATGTTTATAATTCGGTAATTTTTATTATCTTTATACGTAGTATATAATGGTATAGTATTTCTGTTTAAAAATTATAAAATAATACTCCAGTCATTGTAGAATTATATATTATAAATGTAATAATTTTTTCATAACTATTATATATTTTTGGATATCCTTTTTGTGATTTTGTAATTTCCTTTTAATGTGACTTTCATGTATTTTTTTCAGTAAGATATTATTTATATGTTAAAAATTCAGTAATTTTTGTTATCTTTATACATAGTATTTAATGGTATAGTATTTCTGTTTAAAAATTGTAAAACATTACTCTAATTATTGTAAAATTATATATTATAATTATTATCATTGTATTAGTAAATTATTGTTATATACATATTATATTAAAATTTAATAATTGTATATTTAATAGACTTTAAAATTCATAATATTTTATTAAATTTACGGTTAATACGATATGTTAAAAACTTAAAATTTACAAAACGGAACATTGATTAGCAATGTACACAAGTTGAATAATTGAATACGACAGGTACATTCTTCAAGGTATAGTGTAATGATTTTTTGTAAAAACAGTTTTTGACACTAAAAAACAGAATTTAGAAAACTATTTATTTTTAGTTGACCCTGCGTTGACTAAATAATTGGGAAAACCAAAATACAGGTAAACATTGTTTTCTTGATAATCTGAATTATTCCTCAAAAATCGTAATATATAATTTTAATAAATAATTTAGTACGGTCTATATAAAAAAGAAACCAAATGTTCATTAAGTCAATATAATATGAAACAAATTGGTAAAAATAGTGTTTAATAATAGGTAGTTTCATTAAATTTTATAAAATTGTGAAAACTACGAAAAATTGCTTTATGAAATTATAGTTAAAGAAAACGTGCAATACTATAGGATGTGTTTATATAACTATATTTTATGAAATTATTATTATTAATATTTTCTGATAATTAAGATGCGGTACAATTAAGAACAATAAGATTGCTTATGCGTCTTGTAAAAATGATATGCTTGTCTTATTAGTTAAGTAATCTTTAAGATTGTTTGAGAATGCTTACGGATATTACATAATCCATAAGACTGCGTAAGAATATTACAAGAAGCGTTTATTAGTCGTAAGGATTGTCGACTAGTGACTCGCTCCCAACGATTATGAAAAATCTGGAGATGAGAATATTGTTATTGAGAATGACAACCACAAAGATAAAAAGGTCATCAAAGATGATGAATGGAAACTGAACCATATGTAAGAAAATCTTAATATTTTTTCAAAGTTAAGTATAGAAATGAGGACTGTTGTGGAATAAGACGAAATTCCTTGTTCTTCTTATTGTAGAAATGTTTTTTTTGTCAACATTTATTTTACATATACCAATCTCAGTGAATTATTTAATGGAGATGATCGGAGGGAGGGCAGTGCCAAATGTGACAATTTTGTAGGGAGGCTTGCGGAAAAAGTGACCATCTGTTCCGAGAGAGGGTCAAAAAATCGTGAATAAAGCTTAATGTAATTTTAAGATAGCTTCTATACTATATATTTACAAACAACTAAAATTATAAAACTATTTTTTATATATTGTTTTAATTAGTTATTTTTTCTATAACTCCTAGCAACAATACAACTAAATAAGAGAGCCGTTATTAACATCTTATTTTTTTAAATTTATTAAGAAATAAATAATAAATTATAAAATGTCGACAGCAGGAGAAAATATTTACCATTTAATTCCTTTTGATGAGCAAAGAAATTCTCGCGATAAAAGGTATTTTTATATGTTTAAATTAAATAATTGTTGATTATAACACTTTAATCATAACATTATCACTAATTACAACAGTTTTAAGAATTCAAAAATTTATAATTTTGTAATCCAGTTCAATTGTTTTTAAAACTCTATTAACATAGACTATTATTAATCATTTTTAAAGAACCTGCAACAAACATATTTTAAGAATTATAAAGGTAAGTGGTATTAGTATGAATGATGAGCATCCAGACTAAAAAAAATATTGAACAATACATACTTATAATTTAATATCATTATATAATATTATAAATTGAGCAATCTAAGTTTTTTAATTAGGGAAAGCTTTTAAAAATGTTATTAATAAGTATTGAAAAGTACTATATTAGAATATTAAACACTAATTAAATACAATATCATCCTTCTTCAAAAAAAATATATATATATATATATAAATTTATATAAAAATCTAAATTATATACAAGCACTTTAATATAATAAAATATTTAATTCTAAGACAATTTAATTTTTTATTTATTATTTTTATAGAATTATTACTTTTTATTTACATTTTGAATCTCAATTAATAGATAAATTTAGTTTAATAGTAGAAAGTGTTATACATTTTGATTGTAACTTCACTAAGCTTAATAAAACTATAAATGTCTTATACATATCAAAAAATTAAGTTTAAATTTTAAAACATTTAGATTAGACATCAGTTAAAAATCATTACAGTAATTTAATTTAGTTAAATATTTACAACTAGCATAATTATTATCTGTTAATATATTCTTTTTCTAGATAACTGAATATGTTTTAGATGTTTAAATTACTCATCTATAAGCATAGTTATTTATTTCTCATATCATAATTAGTTATATTTTTATTGAACTTGAACATTATTAAACTGATTTACTTAATTATGTATTATTATTTTATTTCAGAATTATTAGTACAATGCTTTAAGACCAAATTAATAAAATGTTTAACATTCATAAAACAATATTTTCTGTACTATAACTATATGCCTATTCATTCCAATCATTTTATGTATATACAGCTATAGTGACAGATTCATCTTTCTATACTTATATTACAAATATATTATTATAATTTTATTATCTTAAAAAGTTATTATTTTAAAAAGAATTAATTATCAAATATATCTATATTTGGATACAGTCTCCTTCACTCATATAGGGCACTTTGTCTTTATTTACAGTTTCTGTATTTAGAAACCATTTCCTATCTAATACATTACAAAATACTACTTATAAGGAACATATTTTATTTAGTTACTCTACTTATAAGAGCTCAATATCAATGTTACAATTTTTAGTTTAAATAACAAGTAATTAGGATAGACTCAAGGTACATTGTTATCATTTTTGCATTAATCAGCAGCAGTAAATGAGCTTGCATGCCTTTTCTATTCATTCACTCTAGATATTGTGTATGTAATCAGACTAATTAGCCTATAGCATGGTCGGTGCCACCATTTTTATATTGGGGGTCTACAATCATGCTATCCAAACACTTTTTACCTGACAACATATCATAATATCTCTAAAAATGTATTTTCTTTGTTAATCTATATGAATAGAAGTCCTTCACTCAACTATGATCGATATTATAATTAAATACATTAAAGATGCAAAACAAAATGACATGTACATTGATTGAACAGAAATCTTTACTAGTGTTTTGTCAAAAACTGGGTAAAAAACTTACAGGCACATAATTAATTAACCAACAAACATTAATTATTGGGAGGGCTAGTGCCCCCCCAAGCCTCCCGCCAGCGCCGGCCATGTATATATACAATTATGCACAGTATTATATTAACCTATATCATATTAAAGGTTCATTTTATTTCATAAATTGTTTTACATACATCTTGTCATTTTTATACACATTTGTTATATGGGCACTCCACTTAGAAGGGAACATTGATTATAAGGCACTCCACTTATATAAGAGAACATTGGTTATAAGGGCACTCCACTTATAAGAGAACATTGGATACAAAACAAATGGTTCTCTTAAAAGTGGAGTCAACTGTAGAATACTTTTAATTTTTCTTCAGTTTATCTTATGCAGTCTACTCTGGCTACACTGGACAAACAAAATGCACACAAAAATTCTGATTCAGCTGATTTCTAGTTTGGGCAAAATTTAAAAATGGATCAATTCTGTATATTTTCTACTTAGGTGCATTATTTATGTCATTTTAAATAGCTTAAATAGTATGTATGTTTACTTAACCACAAGCGAATACCTAGCTACATATTAACAAACATTACTAGCAACACATTTTCTCTAATATAAATTATTTTCTATAATGAAATTGTTTGATTTAAACAATAGAAAATACATAGGAAATAATTGCATTTGGAATGAAAACTCATCTGAAGTACAATATAGGTGATTCCTGTTTATCTAATATATAATACTACATGCAAAGAATAGGAAGACAATTTGGTTAATGAAAATCGGTCTTATATTGCCAAAATACTAGTTAAAATGTATATTACATATTTATACTCTCAACACAGTAATATAATGGTAAAACTCTGATACACAGGGATTTTGTATTAATAAATTAACCACACAGAAAGAAGCAACTCACATCATTGATAAGAATTATTAGTAGTGAAAATTTATACATTTATTACTTTTGTATTGATCTAAAATGATTATTTGCAACACTTATTTGTTATATTTTTGAAAATGCAGGAACCAAATAAATTAATAATCTTTTATATAACATAATTTAATTACAATTAATATTAAACAAATCAAAAGTTTAATACATAGCTTTGTTATAACTAAATTTTGTTTAAATTCTTTTTAAATTGCATAACTGTATAATTAACATTAATTTGTTTAACAATATAAACAATTTGATTACAACATTTTATGTTTCTGTTAAACAGTTTCTTTTTTGTGCTCTTCTAATACCTAAATTATTCAAACATTGATTATAAGAAATAATTTTATTCATATATTGATTCAATTTTAGATATGTTTCAAAGTTTAATGGAAAAACAGATTCTGGAGATTGTCAAGAATTGTCAACCTCGAAAAAGTATGCTCATCGGACAATGGGTGAAGCTAGGTGCACAATTGACCCTAATGATTACTTAAAAAAAAGAGCCCATGATGAGAAAATGAGTAAGCTACTTCCTTGAAATAATTTCACTGTTATGTGCTATAAAGTCTTCTAATATATAATTTTGTTTGATTTAAATCCACATTGTGGATCAATATTTAATGTTTTTATTAAATATTCTAGCTTTTCAATTCATTCACTCTAGATATTGTGAATGCAATTAGCCTATAGATGCAATTATACACAGTATTATATTAACATGTATCATATTCAAAGGTTCATTTTTATTTTACTTCTAATTTTGATTTATAGTTATAATTAAATACTTGTTCTAAATTCTTATTAAAATACAAATTTGCTATTTTATATCTATTTCTGTATAGGTTTTTTTTACTTAGCTTTCAATAAATGTTATTTTCTCATTAACAGTTGAGGCTGCCAAACAATCATGTACAAGTGCTCCCAAGACAGGACTTGATTCGGAAAAGTCCAAAAAACCTTCCGTCCCAAAGCAGGAAGACAAGCCTGTAATGGGTATAAAGACAACCAAAAACTTCATAACTCAAAACGCTGTGGAAAATATCATGGCCGTCCCACGCAAACCACAAAAGGTTGGAGTAGACACACGCCACGGGGACAAGTTTCTTTTGGAAGCATCTGGTTTGGAACCAAATTATGTACAAAAAAAGGTAAGACAGACTAACTTTATTTATATAAGAAATCATAATTTTGTTAAGTATGATTTCTTTATCAATTCTTAGACAGAATGCTTGCTTCAGTTGATATTATTTCTTTGTACTTTAGGAATATGGAAAGGTTCCCGAATATCTGGTCCGCCGACAAGAAGAAATCCAAAAAGCACAGGCCGAATATGACCATTACATCGGGGAGATGAACCGGAGAGGCGAAATGTATCAGATCAGTCATGCAGAGCGACAGGTATACATTTCGTTATTTTTTAATGAATGTTAACGAATGTGTGTTTTAATTATTATTTCTAACTATTAACGAATATTACAAAATCAAGCAAATTTAATATCTATGGTTCTATAGGTTTACCTACCATACTTCAATCTGAAGAAACCATATAATTATTATAAACATAGAGTTGTCTTGTTTTTAGTTTTCCAACATAACGTTAACAATTGACCATTTATATTATAGCTTTAAAATTTAAAAAAAACTTTTTTTTAACATATGAAAAGTTACATTTTTAATTTTTTATTTGTTGGAGTAACACATATATACTTATATATGTGTATCAACAAAATAATCATTTCGAATGTTACTATTAATGTTTGCAAACTTTACCAATCATTTAGTAATCTTTTTGTTGCGAATTTTAGAGAATTCTCGAAGGTTTGAAGAAGAACTGGGAGGAACTTTATCACCAATACCAGTCCCTCTCCGTGGTTGTCGACACCGTTCCAAAAAAGCACCGCAAGGAGTTTCTTGAAAACGAAATGAAAAATCTCGAACGCGATATCGAGACCATTCAGAAACACAATGTACTCTATGTCGGAAATTAATTTATGAGCCTCCCCTGTTTAACATTATCCCCAATTCCATTGCTGGAATCAGGCCCACATTGATCTAACATTGTTTTACTAATATAAATATATTTGGCCTTTTATCTAACTGCTGTAATGCTATCTCGCTAAGAGATTTAATGTGATAAAAATATTTCATTACTTTAAATTGATTCACTTGATCTTTTTTAGAAGGTGTTATGCGACTTATTTGTTGTAGACATATAACATTATATTTTAATGTTAAATATAATATTATTTTGAAAAATATAACTTCTGTATTATATTTACAAGTTTTATCAAAACTAAAAATAACGTTTTATAAGTGAATAAATAATATTGTTCGTATGAAAATAATATGTATCACCATTATTCACTTTTGTCTATCATCTCAAACCACAAGGTTAAACCACAATTAATTGGAAAGAATCAGCTTTTCCATATTCTGGTAAGACAACGTACAGTAGCTGCCTTGGTACGACTAATTTGAAAAAGTTTGACAATCCCGGATAAGCATCGCATCTGACTGTATCAAATTTTGTTTATTCACATTTTTAGCGCCGAAAGAGAATGTTCTTTGACACATACCTATAATCAATTAAAAAAACATCAAATCAGACAGACGAAAAGTGTAAAAAAAATTAGTTTAATACCAGTAACACAATACTAGTTTTTATGAAAAGTTATAAAAATAGAAATCCAGTATTTATGCATGGAAGTCATATTCCATGTTCAATTATATTCTAAATCTATATTTAATTGAAGCTATAATTATACTTCATATGTAGTTTGTTATACACGACAGTTAAAAATTAATTAAAGTTATTTCAATCATTCTTGTTTACCATCTTTTTTAACTTATTGTAAACTTTTTGTTTTGTGACTGTGTATAATGATATTCTTTAAATTTGCAGTTTGTGATCATAACATAATAATAATAGATTGTTGTTTAGTTGATAAAATGTTTAGTTGTGAATTTGAATATTTGGATAGTTTAAAAGGGCTACTTTTTAAAATATACAAGAATTTTTGTCCATATAAATCTATTAACTAATCTTTGTTTTTAGACAATATCGCTCGATTAATAAAATTTTTAGTTTTTAATCAATATCGTTTTATAATAAATTTCATATACACAATGTGTCCTTATCAGACTATTTAATATACAAAAGAAATGATCCTTTCAACGCGTTTTAATATTTTTTTTTCTTCAAACTTTTTTCCTAAATCTGAACGAAATCTACGAAATCTGATAATGTAAAAAATCACCTAAATATCAATGTAATTTTAAAATTAATTTTTTCCAACCATAAATTTATTTCTCTCTTTGATATTATGTATGTAAATTAATCGCGATAAATAGTTAATTAATATATAGCTTGAATTTATAATATATAAAAATATTTCCTTATTCTGCAATGGCGGATTCACATACAACAGTAACTTTTATTTAATGAGAAAAGAGAGTTTCATTTATTAAGTTAATTCTATTAAGTTTCTTACTATTATTATTAATAACATGGTTTCCCACATCCATGATAAATGTATTAAATGCAAAAAATATCTGCATTTGTGCATCTCATCAATAATTCATTTTCATACATCAACTTGTACATTTGTTTGAAGACCTTCTTCCCAGCACTGTAAAAAAATCATAGTTATCTAATATTCTGCTTAATGATCATCTATAGCTATCACTGGCCATTCTGAGGTACTTAGTATCAAAATGTTTCTTTTTCTGTTGTCTTTTTCAGAATTATTATCTAAAATGTCATAAATATCATGATCTTTGGATGGCTTAAAGTCATCAATATAGTTGAGCCATAACCAAGGACTAAATACATATCCTTGTGGCATGCCTCCATTGACTTGCCAAGGTATCCATTTTGAGTTAATAAAGTAGACTACCTAGTTAGGTTCTCTTATGGAGGAAGCTTTAGGTAATATTAATAAGGACTGGATCAATGTTGTTAGTGAGTTATTTATGGAGTAGAGGGGTTGGAGACATTTTTCCAGAATGACTTTAGACATATCTATCATGATTGCTCTAATATAAAAAGAACTGGAATCAAGATAGCTTATCCACTTTTCAAAAAGATATATCAAGGCATTTGTGATGCCCCTGTTACCATGTTAATTGGGTGGGTTAAGTTCAATTTTTAGAATATATCTGTTTTTCCATAGACATTATACATCTATTCTTCATCATATTAGGCAAAAAACTTTAATTTGATTTGAAATTATAGGCATATTACTTCAAATTGATTAATCAATTTGAAGTTTTTTTCTTCTATTTTTTGCCTAACATGTCAGCAAACCATATAATTTTAGATTTCAGATCTTGTTGTAAATATATAGTGTAATGTCTATGAGTTTTTTTATAGACTTTAGAAATGATGTCTAATAGTGAGATAGGTCTAAAATCAGAGTGAGAGAATTGGCAATGAGACCTTAGGGATGAGTAGAATTTTGGCAAACTTCCATACATATGGAAAAGTTTAGGTAGAGAAGATAAGTTTGATATGTCTATAATGGGTTCAAGAATGTGGTCTTTACCATGTCTGAGTAGCCATGGTGGGATGCATGAGTGGCCAGCAGCACTGTTAACTTTCAGAGATAAAAGATACAGAAGGATTTTGTGGATGTTAGATAGCAATGGCAGTTCCCTGGAGATACTGAATGATGGAATCATATGTCAAAGTGGCATTGGTAATGGAGGTGAAATGTTCACATATTCTGTTGACAGAATCAATGTTGCTTAGCCACTTGTTGTCAAGGAGAATGATGTCCGACTGATTGGATACAATGGGCTTTGAGAATGTGAGAAGTTTAATATTTTTCCATCAATGTTTTGGATTTAGTTCACAGTTAAGTTTTGAATTAATGAATGTGTGCTTTCTCATTTGAATCCTTTCATTAAGGAAATTGTTAAAGAATAAAGTTTTGTTAGTGTTGTTATTATGATGAGCTCTGGTTTTGTCTCTTGCCCATTTGAGGATGGTTTTGTCTATCCATGGTGGATGAGGTTGAGAAGATTTTGATGCAAGTGGACAAGAGGAGTTTAGAATGTCAAATAGCTTATCATTGAGTAAATTGATTTTCTTGTTTATGTCTGGTTCACCGATGACATGTTGTCAGTTTGATGATGAGAGCAGGTCTAGTGTTTCATTTGTTTTTCTTTCTGAATGTAATCACAGGATGCTTCAGCTTGATAATGATATCTCTGATCAGGCCAATGGAGGTGTGGTTTCCATTTTTAAGTGGGCTGAGTTTTATCACTTTCCAGGGGTTGGGTAGGATGTCAGTGAATACCAGATCAAGGTATGTTGTTTTTTGTTTTGGGAAGTTGATGATCTAGGTGAGACAAAAGGATGAATAAATTTTGTCGGAATTGAGGCTGTTAAAATCACTGAAAATGATGACTTTTGCATTTGGTTGAGATAAGAGTGATTTGGTCAGGTGTTCTTGGAAGCAATCTAATGTGGTCAGTTGGTGAGCATTGGGAGGGTGGTAGACAAGCAATATGATAATATTTTAAGATGATCATTATAAGAGACAAACAGTTAGAATGGAAATAATAGTTTGGAGTTCATGCATAACTTTTAATGCTCTTTGATGTAAAGACAGCAACCTCTGCCAATATTAGATGTACAGTTGCATCTGACGATTTTATACCTGGAGATGGAGATAGATGAATTATCAATGGTGGTATCCCCCAAGATTCTGAAATGGCAGGGACATCTGCATTGTTTGGAAGTAGACATGGAGAGCAAGCTTTCTGTAGTTTTGTTGCAAAGAGAGCAAGCATTGCAGCAGATGATATTCAGAGGATATGGTGTGGATGATTGATTGCAGAGATGTTTTAAGCCACTTATTTAGATGGAGAGATGGTTGGCTTACATTCTTGGCTTTTGATCTTTGCATAGTTGATGGGTGCATTGTTGATGAGTGTATTGTTGATGAGTGTATTGTTGACAAATGTATAGTTGGCAGACATTGTTAACTTGGGACAATTGTTGTTGCTGGTGGGATGATTGCTGTTTGATGATTTGGATGGTTGCAGTAATTTCAGATAATGGAGGAGTAATTAAAGTGTCATAGTGATCACAACTGAGCATAATATTGGTGACTTTGGTGTTATTTTCATGATATGTGGGACAAAGTTTTTACATTCAAGTAAAGTTCTTACAAAATATTTTGATTTTTCAGTTGGTTCAGAAGTATGTTGTTTTGGTTCACTCACATTTCGAGCTGTGATTATTTTGAGTTGGGATATTTCTTGGCAGAATGCATCTAAATCGGATTTATTATTGTTATGTCCTCATGGAGGGACAGTGTCAATTAGACTTCGTTTTTCAACAAGGTCTTTTTCAAGCAAGTCGATATGCACTGTGATCAGGGAAGAAATTTCATTATTTTTTTGTCAAAAAGTTTCACAATTGTGTCCAAATTTAAATAATTTATTTCCTTAGTAGTTGGGAAGGAGTTTCTTATTTTTTCTTTCTGTTTTGAGTAAATTAACAAAACACGATTTATTCAGTTTAGATAATTCTTGTTCAGTTATTTGCTCTAGTGATGGGCCAAATTAAGTATTAATTGATAGAATAATCAATACCAGAGTAATTAAAAATATCTCACTTAGGTAGCAGATGTAATCCAGGACACTGATGCTGTAATATTTAAATTTTTCAATATTTTGTATTTTAATGAAAGTAACTAAATGTTTGTGAGATGTATTGAAAATAGAAATAATTTACATTATTTGGTTTTTTATTTATTTTGAATAAGTATTATAATTTTATACTTTTTACTAAAAGCATCATTAGACAGTCACAATCAGCTAGATTAAAGGAGTGTCAGTTGACTGCTAAATTGACTATGTCATAGAATCTTAGTAACTAAAAGCTTCTATTTACTAGTAATTTCAGATAACATTCAAATTAATTTACCCACTACATTAGTTTTAATAATAGTAAACATTTATACACAATTTTCAGTGAAATGGACTTTACCTAGTACTTTTGTCAAATCAATTATGTTTATGTAATCATTTCACTGGTATTTCCAAAGGACATTAATAGATTTGTTTAAATATCCAGTAAAACAATCATTTTTCTAATTGGTATTCAAAATATGTATAACCTCAATACTTATGTAACCTCAAGGTTGCCTGTCTCTTATTCTATATTTATAACATAATAAAATTTTATTTTTTTGAAATATTTCAGTATTATGAAAATCCACATTGGAGTTGTTACAATTAATACAAAAATGAGTCTTATTATTTTATTACTGACATTCTGTGCTACATCAATATCAGGAGAGTTCGAAGAGATGTCATTACCAGTTATGAGTCAAGCCACCATCACTAGTTCTTGTATGTCTTTCAAGGAAGCCATTGCATCAGCAGCATCAAATTTAACACGATGTTTTATGTTAGAATCAAGGCCTTTTCGTGTATGTCAGAAATGTTTATATCCATATATCGTGTTCAAGGTGAGTTATTTATATTTTACTTTTGATCAGATAAGATATCATGCTGCAATGCTGTTTGATGCATTTGTCATTAAGATTTCCTTCTAAATTTTGCTAAATATTGTCATAAATTTTTAAAAATGGAAATTTTGTTTTTTTGAAAAATTAATTAATCATAAAAATATTTTTGCTTGGTAATTATTATTCATTGTAAAAAGTTTGACTTATATACAAATACTTAATTGATCTAAACTATTTTTACAGAAATTGTACACTGCTTTGGAATCAAACAAAATTGTGACTGCAGACGGTCGTCCATGTCGGAAAAATCTTTTGTTTTATGACCGAGTTCAAGTCATTAATATTGAACTGGATACAATTGAGGAAATCTGGAATTCGTCTTTTTGTGACAACTGTTTTTCTAGTTATGAGGTGAATTATTATTAATAAATTAAATCTTATTTACAATATGTTATAATTTCCAAAATTAATACAGTTCAATTTGAATATCTCTTATAGTTGATCAATGGAAGCCATCTCGAATTCAATCTGAGCAAATCCACCCTCGAAGTAATGAAACTGCACACGCGCACTATCAGTTGTCTATCCAAATACACCGACGCTGAGCTTTCACTTATGAGTAATTTGGACTATTCTTGGACCAACGCCACGTTCAATTATACTGCTTGCACTGAGTGTGACCTGATGTACACGGACTTTAACAAGTGACTCGTTTATATTTATTCAAAAGAGATCCTTCACTATAGTAATATATAATTCAATTTTATCAGTCGTCCATAATGTAGTCGTATAAATAAAATAGTCGTCTCAATTATAAACTACATTTCAAATATTGATTTAATATATTATAATAACGTATAAATCGCAATTTGTAATCACCTATATGATTTAACTTAACAATATTAATTGAACTCTACATGCCTACAAAGCTATTCATAAGCGTACACTTTTAGTTACGCAACTGAACTCTGCTTAAAGAATACATCATATTGAATAGCTATAAATAAGATTTGAATTTGTTTTAAGCCTTACTTCTATCATCATGACTGCCGATATTTGCAGAACCGCAAAAAGTATAGAAATAGAACATTTCACTTTAAAAAATGACTATTTTAAAGGAGAAAAATCATATTGGAAATGCTGTAACAGTGATTGTCCGGCCAGCGCCATTACTGGGGCAATAGCTGAAAATTCCGAAACCGTTAACATCAAAGTCTACCAAGCACAACCACCAGGTTCCAAACCAAACTCCGCAATGGCACGCAGTCCTAGATGATTTACTAAAGTCCCATCAAATGGTACTTTTTATGGACGACTTTTTTTTGTGCCAAAAAATGAATACGACTTTTTATTATTTACGACTTTTCACCACGAACCCTATTTATTTAATTCTTAGTTGTTTGGAAAATGTTTCAATAATTTAAATCATAGTGATTTGGCGCAAAATTAAAAACAAATATAATTTATTACTCATTGAATCCTCGTTGTGAACCGCATTATACTCCTTTAATAAATCACATTGGATCAGTCGATCAATTAATTGCCTTCGTAGACTGTTGCTACGTAACCGTGGACTACCGTGAATGATTTAGCTAAACAATTCACAACTTCTACTACCTGCCAACAGAAAAACAATTTGTACAACGTTGTGGTCAACTAGTAACATAACTTCTTAGTTTTCATCTCTTTAGGAAGTGTTTAGTATTTTTTTATATTTTGATTTTTCTCAATTATGACTTTTTCTTACTTGACTGCAGATATTACGAAGACCTGGAATACACGTCCAAGAAGAAAGTATGCATGGACTTGGTAGATAGCGTAAATATGACCCGACGTTTGTGGTCCACCTCTTTCATGTGCAAGCGCATTCATCCCCAATGGTGGTGGGCTTGTTGGCCTCTATGTGCCGCTCTCCTCTTTGCCCTCTGGTTCTATTGTTTATCGGTAGTATGCTGCAGAACTCGACGAAAGACCGCTGTCTACAGGCAAAAACGACTCAGACGCGTTGATGGTTCAGGTAACACTGATCTCTAGATATTACGATCAACGGTGTACTCTCAAATTCATAAATTTTCCACCTTGGTGTTTTTATCATTATGGTGTTATTACTCAAAAATAACGCATGTTACGATAGACAAGTGAATTCTTTAATTACAATATTATTACTGATTTACGTTCTTGATTGTATTGGTGAGTAGGAATAATTTATCTTAACAATTACTCTTTATCGCATAATATACTCCCTACCCTACCTGGTTTTGAGGGCAGACATCAAAATATTTAGAAATGTGTTTCGTCTATTACTGAAATTGCGGAATAAGTCGAATGCAGTTTTTTTCAGCTTAGTTAGCAAATCTATTATCGGAATTATATTTCAAATTATCGTATTCAGAACTTTTTATATTCACTCAAGGAAGACAAACAAGTGCATAATATATCTACCAAAGATTTAAATAATATATACCGTGATATTGATTTATCGATCTTAAATGCAAAATTATATTTACAAACTTTTATTTAGTCTACAAGTTGATGTATAATTGTCTTATGCATTTATTGATTTTTATATAATTATAATATTATTACTCTCGTGTATTCTTTACTTTTTACAAAAAAAAAATCATATTTTGTACTTTTTACTCATTTGCAATTGTTAAATTTAGTTTTATTATATTTATTTCCTTGTTTACTTAATTATTGTATAATTTGGGAATATTCCAAATTATGTTAACCATTTTCTAACATATATTGATATTATGTATGTAATAATATTGCCTATAGTAATTAATAAATTTTTTAATTGTTTGTCTGTTACTTGTACTGTATTTGTATTTGTATTGTAAATATGTGTTTATGTTTCTAGTTTTGATTATTTGTCGAGTTAACGCGATTTTCCGCCGAGCGAAAACCATAATTTTCCGACCGAGCCAAAGTTACAGAAAACTACTGGGCAGATCATACGCCCTGGCCTAGTTTATTTAACGCCTTGTAACTTTGGCTCAGGCGGAAATTAGCCTTCATTTTTATATATATTGTTGTACGTTATGACCCCTATAATATAAATGTATTGACCGATGACATTGAAAATTAGTACGAATGTAGAACAAGGTGTTTAGATCATATATTTGGCTAAAGATATGTTCTGTCCATTAGTTTTCTGTAACTTTTAACTCCTGCGGAAAATCGCCTTAACCAATTTGTCGTTCAGCTTACAAACTCATGCGTCTGTATTTAAAGTACTTAGTTTCCTAATATATCTGGAGATAACACATCTAAGAGTTGTGTACAAGTATTCCAATCGATAAAATGATTCCATGGTTTTGTGTTCGTCGGATTAGAAATGTTCGTTGCGGTTACACTTTGCACTTCGTTTGATTCTATCAAAGTGCGATTTATTAATCTAGCTATTTACTCACATTAATCGATACCTCTACTTATACGTGTATTTGGAACGACCTAAATGGAATAATAATAACCTATATAACTTCAACTAGAACTTAGTGAGAATCAAGTACATTTTTGCACTTTTAACATGTTTAAATTAATGTACAATAAAAGCCTCTAGGCACTATCTATTAATTATTAATTCAGTAAAATATTATGAATAAGAATGATGGGTATTAGAATTTTTTAATTTAATGTGATAATGACACTATCTTTACGATTAAACAATAAAATTGCGAGACTTGTGCGTTCATTCAATGTAGGTAAATTAATTTGATTTTTGAGCTCGATATATTCAATCTTAAAAAAGCTAGAATTAGTGTAGAGATATTTATATATACTATATGACTAAAGTCATGGGATGAGCGCTAGGAATATCAAGAAAGTCTACGACTCCCTCGTTATTAGCCGTCTTCTCTATGCAGCACAATATTGGTGGAGATAAACTAACTCTGAAGATAAACACGTAGATTAATTAAACACTATTCTGTGATGACCAAACGAACCTGGAAAACCTCATTAAAAGCTATGATAAGAAACTTTTCAATAAAAACGTCAATAACAAACATCATGTGCTTCATAGATACTTACCCAAAACAGGTAACCATGCATGATTACTCTCTTCGTAACAATGCTCACAATAGAATAGTGCCAAAATTAAATGACTAATAAGAATTGTTTCATTACCAGAATGATGTTCTCTAAATAACTTCCTTATTGCCTGGTACCCCTTTTTAAACTATTATCCTATTATTTACATGTATAACCTTTGGCTTTACTTTTATTCTAATATTGTATTCCTGTAATCACTCACCTTTATATTTTTTTTATCTGTATTCTCTATTGCTGGATTAACCTACATTTGCGTTTGACATTTGTAGAATAAAGCTCTTTTTATTTCAACATTATTATTGCAACTTACAATTTGCATTTCCTTTATTTTCTACTAATCAAGCGGCAGATGATCATTAATTTAAAAAATCTTATAGATATATATTTAAAGAGTTAAGCACAATTTTACTAAATTATCATACTCTTGTTATTTTTAAGGTGATTTTATAGCTCATATTTTTTAATAAATACATTAATTTTGAAATATGGGCGTTTTATAATATACGTAATTTTAAATAATTAAAAAACAACTAACATAGGTACAAGTAATGTATTTTTTATCCATATGAAACCGAAACGATGTTCAAATTATGTATTATAAATTAATTATATTAATTTCTTCATGTATATGTGGATTAATGAAATAGTATTCAAATTTCATTATTTTTCAGATGATGACAACTGGGTTCCATTTTAAGTTTATGCACAGACACACTTTTGTATATAACTTTTATCATCTATATATGATGTAATATTTTATGTAATGTAACATAAATTTGTTTTATCTGTACCTAATTATAAAATTGTCTATATAGTTAAAAATATGTTAAAATTATTTTTAAAAATTTATGGTATAATAATTTATTTAATAAAAAGACGTTGTTAATATTATGAACTATGTTCCAGACAGTGTTTAATTATTTAAAACAACTAGCATCATTAAATGGGAAAGAAATTTTGATGCGCTCTCAATTTACATTTTATAGACAACATTAAAAAAGCAAAAAAAAACAGATTTGTGGAATTAACATTTGGGATATTTATACGACTAGTAGTAAGAGTTAAGTCGATTCTGCAACGAGAGATCATGTGAGGACACGGACCTAATGCGGAAGGGGGGGGGGGGATAAAAAAAAA
>JAUZNC010028781.1:0-21478 GCA_034780395.1 Vannuccia rotundouncinata | reverse complement strand
GTAAAAAAAAACAAAAAACGCAGGGATTTATTTGAAAAAACGCAGCTGCGTTTAAAACGCAGCTAGTGGCAACACTGTCATGGTTCTCAAGATTATTGTAGACATGCCAGCCATCTGTGATTATGCATATGACAAGTTGTACATTTTCCTGAATATTTGGTAGAAGATTTGCAGCACTTCTAATTTAAACAGGAATGAGAATGCAGTTGTTGGTGCCATGCTCAACCATACCAAGGACCTAATGCCCCTCTCTCCATGCTCCTCTATGGTATTTCCTGTGCATAAACTTTGATTTGTCTATTTCTAATACATGCACTTGGCTGCCAAGCAGCATGAGGTGTTCAATTATGTACATTGTGCAGATATCACAGATAAAGTTCATCCAGTCCACTATAGTATTCCACAAGCCAATGTGACACTCAAGTTTAATTTTTGTAGCAGACATGTATTTATTCCAAAAGTATCAATCAATTAAAGAGATAATTTTTTTGATCAAAGAAAGAATCCACACAAAGATTTTTATAACATTAACATTAGTGGCAGTACCATGCATAATTTTTAAAGAATCATTCACTTTGCTTTGACAATAAAGACATGTCAATGTTGCATGTCCCACAATAATAAGAATTGTGAATAAGGCCCCAACATGCACAAATTTCAATACAGGATACTGCTGTTGTAGCAACTAGCTCACAATGATTAATATTTGATTGAGTCAATTGAATTTCCAGATTAACATTGTTCATAATAAATATCAGAGCACATGGTCTGCCTGCTATATTAAAAATTCTGTTTGAAAAGTAAAGTGTTAAAATTCTGCATTAAAATAGTTAATAATATTTACTAATTTACAGTTTGATTCTGTAGGATTGTCAAATATAGTTTAGTTAATGTTAATAATATGATACAATTTCAAAAAATATTTTAAAAGCATATTATATTGAAAAAATCAATAAGTTTTAAAATGTAAATTATATAAAAAAATATTTTCTGATTTAATGAACAATTTTTCATAATAATTTAATGAAAAGTAAATAAAATTGTAGGTACTTTTAAAATACTTTTATTTTGAAATTTTATATTATATATAATAATTATAAATATTTTAAAGATATATAACTATTATTCATAAAATATAAAAAAAAACAATAAGGATAAACTGAAAAATCTAGTAATGCAGGCAAAATGATTTTATAATTACAATTTTTCAAATAAAAATATAATTATTACATAACTTGATAATTATTTAAAACAACTTTACACATACAGACTAATATTTTTTCTGTGGCAATTGCCTTTTTTAAGATTTTAGACCATTTTTTTAATCTTTTTATATATAAAATTAAACTCTGTATTCTTAAAATCTTGTCAATATTTGCCAAAGAAAAAAGCATGTACAAACTGTAGAGTCCTAGCCTACTCTTTTATACACCAGATATTAAATCCTTTTCTTTTAATATAAAAATATTTTAATTGAATGGCAGATCCACTCTTCTGTAGCAACATAAACTGTAGGCTGGCTGTGGTCCTAGTGTTAATTTGTTAACTTAAATAAAAAAATGAAACTATTTAACTAAAAAAATAAGTGAACTTTCAATTATTTGTATAAATTTAATACCTTGCTTAATAGTACCAAGAATTTACATTTAACAATACAAAAAATTTACCAGGATAGGTTTTAGGACACTGAACATTTTATCAAGGGACACTTTGTATCTTCGGAAAATATTCTCCTTTTCCCAGGCAGGTACAGTGACAGGCTCTCTTGCGGTTAGTTGTTGATCATGCAACCACTGTTTGCGGAGATTACGAGCTTGATCATTATACTGACCAGAAGCTAATCTTTCTCTGTCATGAACAAAAGGTTGAATGCTGAATGGTTTTATTTGTCCTCCTTTTTTAGCTTGGTGTTGTTTGAATAACTCTTCTCTATACAATTGTTTTTGCATTTCTAGAATATATTCAGACGAAGCTTTACCGCCATGACCGATTTGAGGAGAACTTTTTCCTGTGGTAGGGCTAGCCATATTTAGGCAGCGCAAAGTTTATTAAAATCGAAACTTAATTTGAAATATTCGGCAGCGTTTATATAAAATTATATCAATCTTAAAACGATTTGATCTTTAATTCAATAAAATAAACTGAAATCAGTAACTGAAAATATACATTATTAAATTTAAAATATAATCTTATAACTGGAGGAATTTTAACGATTTAATTTTTAATAGTAAAAGGAATAATTCTAAAATTATTTTACAAAAAAAAAGAAAATTAATTCAAATTATCAATTTGAAATATTAACAATAGTCAATTAGAAAAATTGGAAAGCAAAGAAAAGTAAATCTATTTAAATAGGAAAAGGTTTCACAACGTCATATTTTATATTACGGCATGCAAGCACAATTAAATCCATTTATGCACCGCGCGTATATTTCAGCATATTTCGAACGCTAGAGTACGTTTTCGGTTGACCCCTCCCATTCCTCCCCAAGTATGAGGTATAGGCTGATACAAAATTTCCTGAAATATATGTGTAGCGAAATGTACAATAAAATTGTAGATACAAATATTTTTTTATTTGCGAATGGTTTCAGACAAACACTGCATATTATTTAAAAACACACATATATATGTGTACGAAAATGGCATAAATATAACAACAAAAATGACGGAAAACAATAACATCAAGGCTATTATTCAACCATATAAACAGGTTTATCATGATAGAACTTATTATTGTATTCACGAATAAATTGTATTAAATATTGTATTATTTCCACTATATGTATGCTCACAAATATGATTATATAGGTAAATATATCTTTTTATTTAATGAATATAGGTAGACATAGAAAAGTTGTAGTCCAATGTGTATCACAATTTATGGCCTACTTATCTTATAGCGTATATTAATGTAATGCTAAAATAAACATACCAACAGCGCATTCAATTTACTACTTAATAATACACATGCATATATTTTGCGGTTTTCTTATATATGTATGTTGACTGTTAAATATTTTTTATTGAAGAGTACGTGCACCTTTAAGCTCCACTTTACCTGTAATGCGACCACTCCCATTAGCGTACGTACTTTTTCCATGGCCTCTTACATCTATTAGTAACTTTATGGAACTTTTACGTAAGGTTTTTGCACAAAAAATTAATTGGGTAAATTTTTCAATTCACTATTCTAAAAAAATCAATAATTATTCAACTATCTAAATTCAATAAATATATACACAAACTGAATCAAAATGTTCAAAACATATTTTTTATGTCCTGAATTAGTATCAATTCACAAGGATTATAAGAATATTGCGTTAAATAATGAGCATGTCTAAAAAATTAACCAATCACAGAAAAATATGTAAAATTATATATTGTACCAATATCAGTTTGCATACTATATAAAACACAAAACATTATATTAGCAGTTGGATAATAAATTATACAAACAATTTAAGCAGATCATAGTAATATCATGTACATATGTATTTCAAAACAAACATTACTTTATTCATGCAAATTATTTTTAATTAAAAATTATAGCATTCGTAAACTTATTTTCAAATTCTACAGCATCTATTAATTCTTTTCAAGCAACAATAAACATAAAGGTCAAAAACTAATCATAAATAAGGACAAGATATAGAAAACTGAATAATATTTAATCATATACAGATCCGTAAAATAAACAACTATTAGTGTTATAATGAGTAATATACACGATTATAAATGAATATTTATCAATAAATTACAAGTACTTACTGCATATTAACCAAGTGTTATTTAGCACAAATATTGCGTAAAAATCGATATCTATCTATCTGCATACAAAATAGACGCCTTATTACGAATTACAGCAAACATACTTAGACCCTGAAAGACTGCGTGTCCTATATAGTTGAACAATGCCATTATACACAATGAGACTAATGCAAAATGTAAAGCTGCGGTGCATCCACTTCGCTCAAGTCAAAAGTGTCGGAGATAGTGACGATTCCAATACATCAGCCCCTAGAATAGGAAGACTTTCTTCTCCCGAGTTTTCGTCTACTGGAAGTGCATCAGTGAGGTATCGATAAAAGTCATCCACTGTACGCGGTTGGTAAATGTGCATAAGTTGTGGATTTGCAGTAGCAGAAGACGCTCCTCCAGACGTCTCAGTATTGAGAGGGTCGGTATTCGTCGACACTTCCAAACTGTGCAGGATGTTTTCTTCAGTTGAGTGGTGTTCTTCAGTCAACACAACATCATCGAAATCGTCATCGGAAATTAATATAGGGCAAGTAAGAGAACCAGAACTACTTATCACGGGGGTTGCCTCCGAGCGGCGTTTCTTTCGGCGTTCTCGATTTTTGGACTTCCGTTTTACTTCAACAGCATTTGGCTCTCGCGTATCTCCGTTCCTGGTTTTAGTGGTCTTATAAGATTCATCAGAGGATATAATATCTGTCGATGATTTTACAGGCACATTTGGTTCAGAGGAGCTGGCATGTGACTCGTCGGAAATTTGTAGCCTGAATTTTTTTCGCTGATGAGTTTCATCATCACTCGTGAGAACCGAGTAGGGGGAATGACTGCGACGTTGGGACAATAGAGGCTCTCCCAAAACTCGGCCAATAACTGAACGAATTTGCCCATGTTCAGAAGAGGAGGAAGAAGATTCTACAGATGGAGATCTGGTCCGGAAGTGGAATCTGCGTTTCTTGGGAGGTAAACGATAGTCGTTGTCTTCAAGTTCACTCTCTGAAGTCTCGATGCGCGGCGTCCGAATTATGGATCGCTTCCGCGAACTCTTCGCTTTAGTGTGAGTCTGAGTAGACATGTGAATGGAACTGTCGGAAGAGGACGAGGAGTCTGAAGAAATAACAATGGCCTCTCGAGTCCGCGTGTGTTCAACAATGACACAGTCACTGACGTAATTCGCCGACGAGTTATTGCTAGATACGGTTCGCGGAGAAAGAATAGGGCTAGGTATCGACACATCAGAAATGAGTGATGGTGAGATGTGCTCCGGTGGAGGTGATGGAGCGACCCGGGGGACATTGAGGGGGATGGAAGAGGTGTTGAGGAAGCTCCAATCATCCTCCGCTGTACTGGGGGAGTAATGATGGGTTCGTACGAAGACAGGGGACAAACAGGAGTTGAATCGTGGGGAGGGAGAACGTACATAAGTCAAATTGGAGACCGCAGTACGGAAGGAACTCGAACTCGGCTGGTAAACAAACGTAGAGGCTGTTTCGTAGGGAGCCACAGGCGTTGGTGGTGGTACATAGGTTCGAGGACGACGGTTGTAGTGCTGTCGAGCGCGGGTTAACATGCCCATCAGGGTTGAATAGTGTTCTTGACTTGGTTGTGCCGAACGGGACATATTCATCAGGGCCGACATCAAACTCATCTCCATATGAGGCGACCGATTGGAACCTCCAGTCCACAGAATCAGAGTTTCCACAATACAGCCAGTCAACTCCTGACCAATCACACCACTTGCCTCACTGTAGATCACGTGACCATTACGTGTGCGATACTCAATTGAAGCATCGTACTCCTCCTGGGTGCTCGTGAACCCAGCAAATCGACCGAGTTCCTCCTGCAAGAGGGGGGCATAGTCGGCGGTGTGTGGCTGGGAGGCCAGCATATTTAGCATCTCGGCACTATCGATAGCATAGTGACCAAATATTCGTTGAATGGATTGTTGGATGGTGCTTATTGTGGGTATGCGCAGAGCAGAGAGGTCCCGGGTCAGGAAACCTATCAGACGGTGAGTGCTTGGGGGGTTGCGGCCTAGGAAAGAAGGACTGTGGTCACGGACTCTAAAATAGAGAGGGGAGACGTGTGTGTTGAGAAGTTACTAAATTGTGGTAAATGAATATTTAAATAAATAATAAAATAACAACCAAAACAATAATTCTCGATGATTATAAATATACACACCCAACTTAAAATGGTTAAATAGTAATAAAAAATCTTTAAATATTGAACAAAAAGACATTTTTAATGATAATAAAACACCAATTAGTGCTCCTCACTATTGGTATATTAGCATGGAAGTAGCCAAAATAGGTATGAGCAATGTCAGATTTTCTATATTTGAAAATGATCAATGTTATAAATAAATAGAATGATATCGACGAATAAGTCACCTTTGCTGTTGTGTCTGGAACTGTGTCTGCAAATTGAGTAGATAGAGCAGAGATCGCATTATCTCAGTTGGAGGACGATTGCCTTCAGCGAAGAGCCGCGATACTACATCTCGGGTGCAGTTAGGAAGGGAGGTTCTATAAGTACCACAAATCCACCTTCATTGTTATAAAACCATTTTTAATATACCATTTATACCTTACCTGCGGTTATTAACCAGATGGAGCGGCTGGTATCGATGCCAGTAAACAACCCCGGGAAACTCGGGTCGTACTGGAGCCGGCACCTTCTCCTCCTTGAAGACACCATCGGAGAGAATCTCGTGGACCAGAGAGGCAGCCACCTGCTTACAGAGTGGACACTCGGGATTGATACCGAGCCACTTGTGTATACAGTCGAAACAGTACTCATGCATGCAAGGCATGACAATGGTGCGATCCCGTTTGTCATCGAGGCAAATAACACAGTCCTCGGCGATTCGACCGTCTACCTCGATCTTGGTGTGAGAAATGGTGATCACCTCATCCGCCAACAAAGGTGTAGAGGAATCATTCTGACTGGAGCCGCCCTCCGTCTTGAAGGTGACCGACTCGTTGATAATGTTGCACCGCATTCAGACTCTCAACTGTAACGACAACATTGAGGCGGTCTGACAATTACAAAGATTATAATTTCAACTAGTATAGTTTAAAGACAATTTAATTATTTAATGGTACAGGTGTCCCATAAGTCACACACCATAGAAAATTTGAGATATACTTACAGTAATATATAAGATAATGAAACATAAATGGTTGCGTACATTTAAATAAATAAATATTTATGTTTAAAACGTATCCCTTTAATGTAACTATCTCAAAGTTATACTATTTAACGAAACCTAATGCATTCTAATGAAAGGATAAAAATGGATTTTTCCTTTTATTATACCAGCTCATAACAATAAATTACAATATAGTATTTTAGATTAAATATGCTAGACTGTAATCAATAGTTGATTGATTGCATAAGTTCAGGCCACATTTAATCTAACTTATGAATATTTACAAATATTCAATGATAATTTTAAACTGTCTAAATATAACGAATGTAAAGATTGGCGACACAATTTACACAACAAATAATTCTTAGCTTAATCATAACAATGATATCAGAATTCACAAGGTCACTGTAAAACATTATTGAGTTATAATATTGTTATCTAATTTTATAAACTTATTTATATATTATTGTAATACAAAAAAAAATTATAACTATTATTACAGAAAACACAAAAGGATAGAGCAACTTATAAAAAGATGATAATGAAAAAGGTAAGACATAGTTAGAACCAATATGCATTTAAATATTCACACCTTTGTGTTTATTTACAAAGCACATCATTTACAACATATCAACAAAGTATATAATGCATTCTACTTTAAACAGGATATCTTCAGAAATCCTGTAAAAAAAATCACCTGTACAATCAATAAGGGTAGTTGGAATAATGGTAATAACTGTACAACAACAGTACACATTGTTGAACGAATTATAATTTGGTATGAAATTGAAAGAACTAATTTAATAAAATACAATCAAAATTATACTGAGAATCAAAAATAGGGGAATAACAATGCCACTTATTTGTAATAGTGATACGAAATAGAAGTAGGTTATGAAACGAAAAGTACCATGAAAAATTCCCTTACATCCATGTACAAAACTAACATATAATATTATAAAAGAAATACAAGTCGAATTTACAAATTTACGAATGAGAAAAAGTTTATAAGATCATGAACACGTGTAAAGTAAAGAATATAAGATGCATAATCTGGGCATAAAAAGGTTCGAATCCTGCAAAGTTTTGAAAAACTCCCCAATGAATATAGCTTGCAAAAGACATTTACTCTAACTGATCAATATCTGTCAGAACAAAATGTGAGACATTTCAACAATCCTAGTCAAATTCTCAATTGTGCTGTAGTTGTAAAAACTCTATATAGAGCCAGAGAGACCAGTGGTATCGATGTTTGTAAAGCTAGCTCTGTATTTCATATAGACAAGAGAACACTGAGCACACTATGCATTAATTATGAATTAGTAAACTAGCCGTATTACCGTTTGGCATGTATACACGGTACTATCCATACCTCTCATGAGGAGAAATCAGAATTATTAATAATCAATAATGTTCATATCATTCTGTTTCTATGGTAATAGCGATATAGTGATTTATGATATTATTATATCCACTTAAAAGTATTTAAGAATTAAAATAATTGCCCATAAATGTCCATCCCAACAGTATAATTAAATGCTTTAATATCTGTATAAATAACAAATTCAACTATGAAATCAATGATAGAAGTAATGAGCTCCTATTTAAAACTAGGTAGACAAGCAATTATTAATAAAAGCATCAACTGTGAATAACAAATGCCAAACTTTCTTACGGATTGCATATTGAGTGATTGTAGAAAAAAGTGTTTGGCACGAGTCGATAAACCACATATAAATGACAACATTAGCGCATCAGTTAGTAAACATCCTTTTTATTGATCTAATTGATTATGTAATCATTATAGACGTGTAACAAATTGTTTTCAAAATGTCATTTAACGACTAAGCAACATTCCAATTAGGTATTATCTTCTTGCCTTAAAAGTATGGTCCTGTCCAGCTTTACCTGAAGTCAAGACTAAAAATATAGAAAGCATAATCAATATGTTGTAATAAAATATTATCACATTTCTTATCTGAACAAATAAGTGTAATTTGGAGTCGATGTAACTTTTCTTCAGTAGAACGTGTAGACTAAATTATGCTAAATGAGCAAACTGTAGGTCGACATGACAACGAGAACACGTCATCAACGGGCTCAGAAGTCTTCAGCCCAGGGATTCTCCTCGACAAAGGCGTCGACAACCTCCTTCATGACGATGTTGGGTATCAACTTGTCTTCCGTGAGAGCTTGCCTTGTGATGGGATCAAAATGCCCCACCCGGTGTAGATGCTCGACAATGGAACGACGATCGTAGGTGATCCCGCTGGGGGTCACTACAGGATCACGGAGCAGTTCAAAACTGATGCGGCCACAGAGATAGTCAGGAATCTCGCGCTTTTTGCGTCGATCATCCACCTGGGTGTAAAAGACACAATATGATAAAGTCAGAAGCTGCTTAGTTGAACAATTTCAGAGTGTTAAATAAACAGCATGTACACACGTCATTAATTCAAAATGCCATATCTGTTGAATACATTAAATACCAGTGTTGTGTAACAGTTTAGAAGATTACAGCAAGTCTTAAACTGAACATATTTAGAGAGAAAAGTATCATTTTAAAATTCAGGTCTATAGAGTTTTCATATTTTGCAACAATATAGACTTGGTTTTCGCACAAGACGCGAATACGAACCAAAATCGAGATCTGGTCAAATAGTTGTATATAAAAATGATTACGTAATAAAATCATAAATTTAGACACACATAATGACAAAAATGGGGAGTAGGACTACCTCATGCATTATTTTACGAATCCCAATACTGGATATAATAAAATGATACACTTAATACTACAGTGTGTGTATGTAACATAGACATTATATATCTATTCTTTAGACAAAAAATTTCGATTTTATTAGTTAATTTAAAGTTATAGGGAGATTATTTCTATTTGGTTGATCAATTTGAAGTTATTTGCCTAACACGCCGACTAAGCATTTAATTTTAGATTGCAGATCTAGTTGTAGTTATAGTGTTGTCTATGTAATCGATAAAATACAAAAGAAAATTACCTAACGAAGTCTTTTGTCTATTAAACATAAAGATAATACTATAGCGAATACCCATAGTTACCTATATTATACTAAGTTAATAAGATTTCTGCAAGTGGAATTAAAATTTTAAAGAATATCGTTTAATGCAATGCAGTATAAAAAATAGTACAGACAGCAGCTGTTGGTAACTAACAGGATTACATCAATTACCCATATTATGTTTAACTGAATATCATTACTACTACATTAAGTTACGTAAAACAAATTACTACTAGATAAATAATCAATAAGTAGTAACTTTGTAGAGTAATAGCAGTAATGCGTTCACTTATTGATGTTTATCAAATGGAAGAATGTCACTTCATCTTATATCGAAGTCACATATGCAACACTCCATTTATAATTAGAGTTAACAGATATCAGGTTTAGTTGTTTAAATATTCAGTAAATATTATTTATACATCAGATAAAGAAATAAAACTATATCATATTGGCTGAACTTTAAAAACAAACAAAAAATATGATCAAGATATTTGTCAATAAATTAGAGTCAATTATTTATTTCGCAATGAAAGGAGAGTACGAAGCCTTTCTATTTAAAGAAGAAGATTAAAGCGAGAGATTACATTTCAAAATTATCGACCCTAAGTTTAAAAAAAATTGAGATTTTTAATATTAAATTTTACAATTATATAATCCTCTAAATAATCTGTATTTATAATATATTCTAAAATAATTTTTAAAACTCTATTTTGTAGTAGACATTCAACCTAAATAAATGACCAAGGACCGAAACAAATTTTAATAGTTCGTGACAAATAGCTTGCACCCTTTGTCTGTCCTTGGTTTGTAATGTAAGGACGATGTAGACATAATATAATTTATGCAGTTTACCTGAGCAAAGACATCTGCCATCTGAGATATTCTCCTTTGTGTATCTGCAATAATGGATACTCTAGAATCCTCTTCTTCATCCATAGAAGCAGCGTTCTGATTGGAGGAGCATACCTCATTTGGACACTCCTGAAGACGCCGATCTCCATCTGATCTTATTAATCCTTCCAGATAGGTCTGAATTATAAATTTGTAAAAGGCAAGATACAAACATTGAGCCAGTATAAAAGTCTAAATAGAATAAAGCATATATCAGTTATTGGTTTGTTAAAAAAAAACAACAAAAAAAAACTGACTCAATGATCGTTTCGCTACCTAGCATACCATGCAAGTCGAATAACCCAGGTTATTAAAGAATGGTGATGTAGAGAACATTGTAGAATAATAATTATTAAAATATGTCTACTGTGAAGTAAACAACTTGAGGCACCTGCATTTCAATCTCCTCCTGACGTCGCTTCTCATCAATAGCCTCAAAACGTTTTCTCTTGGCGTGCCTAATAGCGGCAGTGATGTCATCTCCACAGTTCCGCCGTTGTTCCAGGGAGATCTCGTGTGCCCGGAACATGCGGTGAAGTGCCTCATCATAGGCTCCCAACTCAAGATAGGCCTGGCCCATAAAATAATACGCTTTAATGTTCGCTGCGTCATGCTCCAAAGCCGTACTAAAAACATATTAAAAATTGAGTTAAAAATTCGGCTAATTAATTTTCAATCATTCGTTTTGTTTGAACCAACATAAGATTTTACAAATTAACAGCTTAGTATTCTTAGAATATTAATATAGCAAACTTACCGACAGTCTTGAATTACTTTGTCAATGTCGTGTAGTCTGAGATAGCAAAGAGCTCTGTTGGTGTAGTAAACAGAGATATTCGGCTGCTTTTCAATCGCCTTTGAGTAGCACTGGAGGGCCTTAGAGAACTGCGAGGCTGAGTAGAACTTATTTCCACTATCCTTCAAGGCCATATGTGACATTTGAGACATTTCCATTCAGCTGGGTCAACTAAAACTAAATGTATGTATGACATTTATTTAAAACTAATTTATAAGTTACACTGAGTGATGTCAAAGTTATGTATTAGTCCGGGACTAGTCCATAAGTTAAGACTAATCTCAATAATTGAAAAACTGAAATCATTTTCCATGCAATTTCTCTATGCTTAATCTTAATAATAATCATTAGAGACTAACCCTAAATTGAGGTTAAAGCAATTAAAAACTTGTTTGTGCCTTTTTTTATAAGTATTGACTTATATACATAATGCTGTTTATGCCAGTAAATCAAATAATTATTAATAATTTTGTTAGACAAAATCGAAAAAGAAGACAACCAGCACACCCTAAAAGTTCTGTATATGAAAGAACATGTCTTACTCAGCAAGAGTTATCAACATTAGATGACTAATATAGGGGGGCGGTAGTCCCCAAAAAAATGTTACAAATATTACAACAACAAAAAATATTTCAAACCAAATTGGCAAAATCTGCACAAATATGTATCTACATATTTTCTAAGTACACCTAGTATGCTTACTTATGATATGATGCTGTTTATTTAGACTTCAAAGGGGTATAATATGTTTTACACGTGTCTATATATTTCTTAGGTAAATGTCTGCTATTTTATATACTTTATGGATCAACTTTATTCTATTATTACATTAACGTCTTTTTACTATTTTTTTGTCTAACTTTCTAAAATGTATAAACTTTTGCAAAATATATTTCAGTCAAAATAAATGTGTTTTCATGTATACCTAGACTAAATAAACTTTATGGGAGCATAGCGATATTTAATATTTATAATTTTGGTAATCTTTTATAAAAGTGGCCATAGCATCAGGAAATAAATTATATATAAAATTATATATTTTTTTGATAATAATATTTGTGTTGTAATAAAGTAAAAAATAAAATAATATAGATGTCTAAACTGTTCAATTTCCATTAATTTAATACATTTTAAATAGATAAATCATATTACAAAACATATTAGGTTTATAGATATAAAATATTTTTTTTGTATGAACTAAATTACAAAAATAAATTAAAAATATTAGCATTAAAACTAACATATTACAATCAAAACATGTATACAGTTACTTTTATTTCTTTTAAATGTTGGTATCTAACTAATTTAATTAAAGTTGAACATATAAATATTAAATAAATAAAACTGCTATATAGATATATAAGTTTATCAATATAAGGATGTTAAAAATTGAAATATGTATACTATATGGATATTATATTAAAAAAAAATTTAATTGGTATATATATAAAATAATACAAAAATATTCTAATTTTGAATTCTAGAATATAAAACTAAATTTTGAATATCAGAAGATAGTATTAATTAATGCATGCAGAAATTTGAAAAGTTTAAGGTTTCCCATATAAAGAAATCAACCTAACAATTATGAAAGTATTATTATTTAAAATTTGTTATATATTTTTTTAATGTAGGTATTATGAAAATAATTTAAGTTTGTAAATTACATAACTTTTATCAAAGTCTGTGATTTATACATATTTCATTTGACTCAGTTTATGATTAAAGTCGAGTTAGTCCGGTCTTAGTCAGTTATTAGTCAAGGGTTAGTTAAGTATTAATCTGTGCTCTTAATTCTAGTGCATGGAGTTAATACTTGACTAACTCTTTTGGACTAAGCCAAGACTAACCCATAACTTTGACCTCATTCACTGTAACCAACAGATGCACGCCATAAACTATACACTTATAATAGTTTTAAACATTATGAAACAATTTTAAAAATCTATCAAATTATCAATATTTTTGTTATTTGCTACAAGTATTGTGATTGGATGATTCTAGATTAACTGACTGACATAGAATATTATAGCTTATATCGAAGGAGACACACAAGCAAGTTACGAAAATGATACTAAAAATATATAACATAAATTGGTAACAAATAATAACATAATAATAACACACAGAGTTTCAAAAATAACAGTAACTTACAGTATAACTTAGTTAGTTTTATTCTGCAGTAAAGTGTTTCAAAGTAAGATTTGGCTTCATTCAATCATAGTCACTCACTGTCAGGGACCATATTATTGCAGGAGTTATTGCCACAAAAATATTTTATTTCAAAAAAGGTACTTTCTATTAAAAGAATACACTGCACAAATATATTTTCATTGATTTATAAATAAATATATTTCTAAAAACTATTGCTTATTGTTAACTGTTGTAATTACATTTGTTATGGTAAAATAAACAATTTTTTGTTAGAGCTAAACTATACTGATAAAAATGTTATAATAATATACATTTCAATATGTGTTGTATTTATTTCATTTATAAACTTCAATTTTTAACAACCACTACTTTTTAAAAGCTATATTCACTTATATAAGTATTAATTATTAAAAAAACGCAACTACTCAAATACCATGCAGTAAACAGTATTTTATAAATTTACAATGCTGAAAATAAACTTCATAATAGCAAATTAGATTATTAAAGATGAGAATTTTATTAAACAACAAACTATCATGAAACCAAGAATACATTGTTAGTTTTGAACTGTAATCCTACCTGTTTGTACACTGGAATGATACCACTATGATATGCTCCCTTTAAAAATTTGGTATATAGTCAGCCTTATTAGGTCTTAACATTTTTACAGCAACACTGGATTGTGTAACTACTGTCTAGTATTCAAGTAGAGAGTCTTGCTAAAACAGTATACTTATAGTAATGTTACTCTAGAGCAGTGAGATAAACAGTGTGCACACGCTTTTCAACTACAAAATTCAATAGATTTTCCATTTTTTTCCATATGTTTTCCATAGCTATCGAAATATAAAATCATGTAAAACGGTTAAATAGGTAATGTATTGAATAGCTACTTTGAAAACTGGTAATTGGTTAATGTAAATAACAATTTGAGAGTTATTGATTACTATATGTAAAGCAAGGATTAAAAAGTAGTCTAAAAATTCCACAGTGCAGTAATAAAATTGGCAAAAATATAGCATAGTATATGTACATAAAATAATTTTAACATAAGAAAATGTTATTGAACTAATTCTAGATGCTTAGCCTGGAGCTGTTTGTCAAGATCTTGGATTTCACAATTAGTGTCTTTTAATTGTTTTTGAAGGGCATGTGCCTTAGCAAATAAATCAATGCATGCTGATGAAGCTGTGCTTTCTGACAATGTGTCAGCCTCAACATCAAGTGATTTCGCCACTTCTGAGAGACATTGCTTCTTAGCCTTAATTGCAGGTATCTCTTCTGCAACATATTTCAGTTTTCTGACAGCACAACTTTATACTGATACTGAAAACAATAGCCCTACAATTTTTTGGTAGTCAAAATTTTAAATTCCATAGGTTTTCCAGAAAATATTAAAAATAGCCAAAATTCCATAGGTTTTCAAGAAATTCCATAGGCGTGTGAACTCTGGATAAATATATACATAATTATTTAATTTAAGCACAACTGTTCAAATACCAGTAAACAGAATTTAAAAATTCTTAATGCTAAAAAATAAACTTCATAATAGAAAAGTAGATTGTGCTTTAAGTAAAAAAAAATGTATTAATCTTACTGCTCTAGAGTCAAATAATGATATTCACTACATTTTACATAAATCCAACTTATATATTGATATAATAAAATTAATTATTTGCCTCACATAATTGTTACTACACAAATACTTCCTAACACTTCCATTAAAAACTGTAACTTCATATAGTTTTGGCTGAATTTTTTTCTCATAAAGCATTACTTTTAGTCATATTGTGAGTTAGCCTCCTTCTTCTGTTAATTGCATTTTCTTTGAATGTGCCTTGTCTATTTATAAAATTAAAGCTTGAGTTTTGTTTCCCTGTGTTCTTCATCCTTTTCTAATAATAAGTGGTAGTTAATGTGACTAACAGCTGCCTATAGAAGACCTGTTGTGAAGTGTACACATGCTGTGCCTTCATAGTGGCTAATGGTATTGACAATTGTTTGTTATTCTAGATTTATTTGTTTATGAAAAAATCTTTTTCGATATAATTCTGTCCATGTCACTAAAATCCCAAGGCACAGGAAATCCCAAGTAAGAGTCTCTGAACTATAAAAATTGTATAAATCATAAAATAATTATACATTCCAAAAATCCACATTTGTTAAAAAGTTCACTCAAAGAAGCTTGAAGTTCCAATATTTTTGTCCTTATTAAATCTAGGATGCATCTAAAAAGACATTGTTTTGTTTATTCATCAAGTTATATAAATAAATACTAGTGTTAGCAAAGCTAGAAAATGGAGTCCAATAAATAAAAATAATAATAAAATTTAGCATACTAAGTTTAACATTAATGAAACAGATCACCATATCTTGGCTATGTCACTGTAAAGGAAAATTCTCTTGATTGTGTTGGGTATACATATACTATTTAAACCTTTGGTAGTGGGTTGTTAGCTTAATGTTTAAGAACATGAGGGCAACCTACACACTGTTATAGGATAAGCACAAACTAGGTATTTTTGACATTGTCATCCTAAAAAATTGTAAGAGGTGTTGACATAATTTTATATGCATTGGATAGTGCAGTCACAACTCTATCAGTATTCCAAATTTTGTGTTGATATCTTTTATAGATCTTTAGTTATAGACTGTCAAAAATCCCCATTTTTGATATTCTTCTTCAGATGCAATAACTACTCCTAAACTTCAACCGATTTTGATAATTTTTTCAATTTATATTAAAAATGGGCTGAATTTGAACAAAATGAAAGAAAAATGTAAATTTATTTAGCTTTTGATCTAAAACTGGTCATAAAACAATCATTTCAAAGTCTTTTTTGAACATTAAAAAGATAATCATTGAAAACTATACCATCAATATACTTCAAATTCAAGGTTTACATAAAAAAGGAATGAGTATAAATACAATGGTATTATAAACAACAAAAAAGTGTGATATAATTATTAATCAAAATGGAAAAACAGTGTATTAGCTCATACCACAAAAGAAATGATATACCATAAATTGTGTTAACTCTTACAAAGCTTTTTTCTGATTAAGGCTATCTACATTTTTTTAAAATCATATTAATTCCTATACATAGTTAGTACAAATCTAAAAATAGTTTTGTAAAAGCTAACCCAATTTATGTAATGGCATATCATTTCTTCAGGGATGTGATTAGAGTTGTGAAACATAGAAGGAACAATTATAGGGACCCCTTGGTATAAAGAATAAAGGGCCATATACATAGCTTTTATGATAAAAATTTAAGATTAAAGGACCCCTCATCATTACAAAAAATAAGGAATAATCTCATCCCTGTTTCTTTTGTGGTATGACCTAACACACCTTTTACCATTATGGTTACTAATAATTAAATAAAGCCTTTTAATAGCACATAAATATGTCAAACTGGGAATATTTATCAAGATAAACCAGTTTTGAAAAATTACAAACCATACTGGTTGATATATAACTAATAATATATACTATACTTACCAAGAACACTATATTCTATACTTATAGTATAAAAAGAGGAAATATATGTTGCATTCAGTTGGCAAATAATATTTTGTATCCAACTATTTTTACAGTTTGCAAACTGTAAGTACTGTTGGTGAATATTGGGCAATGATATATATATTTTTTGCATTTATATTATTTTCTGGACAATTCATAGTTCACAAATTATATGGTTGTGTGGACCATTGCAGAATTTTATTTCTATATAATCAGATATCAATGATAGTATTGTTTTCTTAATATTCTAGCCACACTTATTAATTATTGGAAGGCCTTTAATACTCTTGACATGCTGATGAAAAGTTCATGTTACATATTCCAAAAAATAAAAAAAATTTCCAATTCACTTTATGTATGTATGTAAACCTGTACAATAAATCCTCTTGACTTGAACTGTATGTATGGTTGGATACAAAAATATTATTCACCAACCATTGGTAAACTAAATTGAATGTTTTGCAAACCATATGAATTTGCCAACCAGATGCAACATATACATACATTCAATATTTACATGCTAAGTATTTATAACACAAAATATCTGTAAATTGAATAAAAAACATTCTAAATTATTAACCTAAGAGATTTTCTCAAATCTACAATGTAAATTTAGATATTATAAACAAATTAAACAAATTGTGCGTCTAATTACAAGAAAATATATTTTTATTTTCAGCTGACAATAATTTATTTAAGATATCAAATAGTAAAATAATTTATATTAAAACGGTGTTTATGATTTCTATTGTACCAGAAAATTTTATTAATAATTGATCTTTTTAAATAAATAGTATTCACGGACGTAATTAGGAACCAGCCAGGAAACATACCAAAAATAATCAGCTGAGAAATGAATTTATTTATCAAAACTGAAAAAAAATCATAATTTTAAACAATCTCCATTATTTCTATGATGCTTTGTAATTATATATAATATTAATAACATATTAAATTAAGACTTGTACAATAACACTAGACAATCTACAAATAAGATTTTTAATAATAAAAATAAAATTGATTTATATGTTGTCTGTTTCTAATTATACATTCTATAATCTCATCAACAAGTTTGTAAAAATGAAGGACAATATAGTTTCTATGCGACAGTTCAAAATGGGACTTAGGGCCTTTGTTTGGTATTTCTCGGGATGATCATCTTCCTGTAATTAGATTCATTATGTCCTATTCCTGATATTATCGATCCAATCAATTCTTCAATCTACGACAGCTCGATCTTCGATCTGCACACTTCATTTAATTGTCACAGTCCTCAGAGGACGAGGGGTGGCCGCAGGGGGTTATGGCCACCATTTTTGGATACTGACCCCTTTTTGAGAAACTGGCGGCTATTTTTATATATGCAAATGATGAAATCTAATATATAATCAGATGTGATCATAATATTGTAACTTTAAAATGTTTATGAAAACAAGTATATAAAATCGACCATATATATATATATATATATATAACTTTATAGAGATATAAGCTCTAAATCAGTATAGCAACGCCGCTTTAATTATCTACTCTAGAGTTAATCTCTATAGCGTATATATAGCAGCGCTCTCAAGCTCGAATACTTAAGAAATACTTTAAAAAATTCTTAGATGAACATTAAATTAAGAATTTTTATGCAACACTTCGTCATTAAAATTTTCTCAAAAATACCTACTTAAGTAAGAAATTTCACTTAAGTATTTTTAAGCAAAGGCCCTATATCTAGCCTTGTTAAGCTAAAAATTTAATAATCTCTAAGATTTTAGAGAGGTGGCTATAGACATTTTTCCGAATAAATATTAGTAGTAGGAGATAGTGACATCTACCCCAATAAAGGACCCTTTGTTCGAACAAAGACCCCCCCTCCCCCCCTACTCCAAAGTATTTTTTTCATACGCACCTTTGCTAGTTAAATTATTTTGCGCACCTTTGTTAGTTACATTTTTCCCGCACCCTTATTGCTAGTTAATTTTTTATCCAATGGGTGTCCAATTAATTCAGAGGTAATATTTTTGGCATCACGTAATTTTTTGAAAAAAAATTTTAAGTTTTTTAAAATTTGAAAATTAAAAAAAAAAATAGTTTTTTATTATTAAAATATCATTTTAATAAAAAATAAATAAAAAAAATTGTTTTCATTTTGTGAATTTTTTGAAAAATTTCGAATTTCGCGCAAAATAGGGTAAAAAGTAAAATCGGATATAAGGTCTAAACCCTCGGGGGAAGACGTCTTAATCGCTCTTTTAAATTATTTGCCTTAATTTTTAACAATTCATTGTATTTTAATCAAGACAGTAACCGATTTCAATAATTTTAATGGCTAATAGTAATATATTGTGTATGGAGAATTCGATTATACTATTTAAAAGTTGATTAAATATAGTCATCGATACCTGATTAGCACTTATTGATTTTTACCAATACTTTGATTTTTAGCAAGACAGTAACAGATTTCATTAATTTTAATGACGAATATTACTATATTACATGTGAAGAATTCGATTATGCTATTTTAATGTTGAATAAATATAGTCATCGATACCTGATTAGCACTTATTGATTTTTACCAATACTTTGATTTTTAGCAAGACAGTAACCGATTTTATTAATTTTAATCATCATCAATAACTTAAATATTATCATCAATACCTGACGTACACTTATGGATTTTTACCAATAATTTGATTTTTATCAACACAGTAACGGATTTCAATAATTTTAGGGGCGAATTTTACTATATTTCATATGAAGAATTTGATTTTTCTTTTGAGGTTACTTGACTTTTTAGAAAATTCTTCATTTTTGCGGGAAATTTAAATTTCTTTAGTTCAATACGCGTTATTTTTAGACAACTTTGAAATTCTTCATTTTTGAGGGAAATTCAAATTTGTATAGTTAAAGGCGATATGTGCGACACTTTGCGTTCTACTATAGTAAATATGTTTTTGTCCACCTTTACTAGTTAAATTCTCAGCCAATAGGAGTCCAGTTTATTCAGAGCTAAAATTTCGCACTAAGTAAATTCTACACTTCGGTCTCCTACTCCAAGGTATTTTTTGTTTTCCCCACCTTTACGAGTTAAATTCTCAATCGATAGCACTCCAGTTAATTCAGAGTTTAAATTTTTATCGAGTATTATAATATAATAGGAGGTGTGTGAGTTTACGTTTTCATTCCCATTTTCTCTCTCTCTCCTGATGGCTATTTCATTTCAAGTCTCTCATAACTTTTTGGCAAGTTCTCTCACAAGTCATCAC
Organism: Vannuccia rotundouncinata; assembly: GCA_034780395.1. Classification (NCBI taxonomy): domain Eukaryota; kingdom Metazoa; phylum Platyhelminthes; order Proseriata; family Coelogynoporidae; genus Vannuccia; species Vannuccia rotundouncinata. Next base: position 903 of record JAUZNC010028781.1, on the reverse strand, counting down.
TCAAGGTCATCCCTGGTCATCCCTTGTTGCAAGGTCTATCAAAATTATTCAACTCCCTGTCTCTGTCGACTCACAATGGCGGCTGCATCAGATTTTATTGTCGAAGGCTACATTCCAGCCTAAGAAACCGGCTCTAATACGTCAAAATGCACAAATTTAGGTAGCCGGCATATGATTGTCATGATTTTGAGAAGATTGCCCTGAATTTGAAAAGATTGCCCTGAATTTGAGAATATTGCGCTGAATTTGAGAATATTACCCTGATTTGAGAAGATTGCCCTGAAATTATATCTATTTGAGTCATCTCTATATTCTATTAAAACCTCCCACGCATTTAATTCATTCTTGTCGATGGCGAGATTTGATTAATCAAAGAATGGGCATGAAATTTCAAGCTTTTCTAAGTGAGTCATCATTATTAGTAGGAAGAAGTTTTATAAGAAAAAACCTCCCACGTACGCATTAAAGTTATCCAATCAACGTCCAGTATTACAACAGCGTCATATCGATTAGAAATATTATATATGCTAATCAGTAAGCCAAATTGTTCATATTTTATTTTATTTTGCTACGCTACGAAACGGTTGTATCTTCCCATCTACAGACCAAATTGTATTTTTTTCTCCGCAGACTTAAACTGTAAGTATTTCATGACTCATGCAAAAGACTTTAACCATAAATCGTCCTTACACAGTAAATTATATATTTCGGTTTGTAAGGAAAGTACAGAGACTTCATCACTTCATTGAAGAGACTACACTTCCTAATCGTTGTAAGTAATTCACGTCTCCTAGGCAGGTCTATAAACAATAATCATCCATACACTCGGTAAATTATATTTCTACATTTAAATTTCAGCATCTTCATCGACTATACACCATTACAAGTAAGTAGATCTATCAC
>JAUZNC010028769.1:32744-63191 GCA_034780395.1 Vannuccia rotundouncinata | reverse complement strand
GATGGTGGAGGCACTAAGATCAAAGATGGTGGAGGCACTAAGATCAAAGATGGTGGAGGCACTAAGATCAAAGATGGTGGAGGCACTAAGATCAAAGATGGGGTGGAGGCACTAAGATCAAAGATGGGGTGGAGGCACTAAGATCAAAGATGGGGAGGCACTAAGATCAAAGATGGGGAGGCACTAAGATCAAAGATGGTGGAGGCACTAAGATCAAATTTGGGGAGGCACTAAGATCAAAGATGGTGGAGGCACTAAGATCAAATTTGGGGAGGTGGCACTAAGATAAAAGATAGGGCAGCACTGAGTTCTTAGTGGCGGCCACGGATATAAAACCTAGAAAACAATATCATGTATTTTTTGAATTGCTTGAATTGTTTAAATTTGTGAATTGCAGAAATATCTCATGAAATTGAAATATCACCACAAACCATTTTTTGAACTGTTTAATAATTCTCAACATTTATTAAAATTATCCAGTATCTTCTAGTCATGTTTTTTTTGTGCTGCTCTAAATACAAAGTTGAAAAAAGTACCGCGTTGCCACCAAGTTCCGTCGTTTATAATATTTTTTAAATATTTATTTATACATATAAATTTTACGAATTATAAAAATATTATCATTTTTGTTATTTCTCATAATTAATTATTAATATTATTTTCAATTTTACGATATGTGTTAATTAATTTTTTAAGTAAATATACGATGGCATAAATTAGTAAATATGCGGATGATTATTGCATTATATATCTGTTGAATTTCTCAACATAACAATACATTTTTTATAGTATATAATTGGTTTATATATTATATTAAATAATTCTGAATGAATTAAATCACTTATTAGGAATATATGTTTAAAATCAATAAAAACTCTAAACAGTTAAATGTTTATAGTGTTAACTTTTTATCCATCTAAATTATTGCGGGTTTTTAAATTCTAAAATTTCGGAACACATTTTAACCCATTGTAAATTTATTAATTGCATCATTTTATTTTAATAGCGATTAATTGTATTTTAAAGCTTAATTTATACAACACTGTTTTGAAGACATACATAATCGGATTTCGGATAAGAAGGGGGAGAAGGGGGGGGGGAATATCTATTTAATGCACTGAGGAAAAAATTTAATATTATTAATATCGTTCTTAATAGTCCATTCACAAATTTAAACTATATAACCTATAATAATAATATTATAGTTTTATTTAACAATATAAATGAATTCTTAAAACTATTTATTTTGCTACTTGAGTTTAATTAGTAATATATAATTTTAAAAACTTTGAAATTAAAATTTTGAAAGTAAATATAATAAATAGCAACATCGAAATCAGGAAACTTGCCTTATTGAATTAATATAAAAATTAACTTTCAAAATAGTTTATATTTATTTTTATGTTATAAACTTTAACTTTAAATTTAATAATTGGTAATTAAAATTTTAGATATAGATACTTATTTGGTTAACATTCATCTGAACGGTATATTAATTGTTTTTATATTAATATAATTTATACATAGAATATAATTAAATAATTAAAATTATTATTAACTTTTTATTACTATTTTATTTCTAGGAAAATATATACTGGTTAACTCTAAAGTAGTAGGATAAAATTTCTATGGTCAAAGTGAACTTTTTTTAATGTCTGAAAGGTCTTTGGTCTACTGTCTAAAATATTTTTCCATCAATATAGTACTCTCAAATGATAAAATAAAATTGCCCATCTTGCTTATATATTGTCATTCATTTTTGATTTGGCTTTTCGCGTCAATATGCCAATATGCAGGAGCAATCAATGTATCCATTATACAATTGGTTACAGTGTTTTAGTATTCAATGCAGAAGTTCTGTATATGAATAAAGTATAATGAATAAAAATCTCATTAAAAGTTTCATTATTGTTTAACTGAAGTGTATTGTGTACTATGATCGAGCATACTGCGTGTGTGACTGGGAAGTGATTGTGATAAACGCTTTTATTACACTTCCCTATCCTAATACGCAATAAATTATTCACCAGATTGGATAGTGGAGGGTTAATTTAAACTACTTTTAGCTCAAAAATGAAACAAGGAAGAACTAATTTGGATATATATTGGGAGGTTATATTTGTACAGTTAAAATAACTTTTAATAGATGTTTATTCGGATCATTCAAATATTTTTTGGATTTCTATATAATACAATAACAGAGAGTTTATTGATGAATAAATACGGTAAAAGGGATTACATTAATTTATAATTATTGAATTTAACCGCAGTGACATCTGCCAAAGATTCTTAATATACTGCAGTTGTGAGAGAGTTGAGATATTAAATCTTCACAAAAACAAAGCATAAAATATCCCAAAATATATCCTTTCGAAAGAAACCTAAGAATAACAACCAATTTAGTAAAACTTACGAGATTTCAGTGCAATTTAAATCGGCCAAAAATATTTGAGAATATAAGATATGAAAGAATAATTTATACTCATGGATGTGAGTAAATTTTATATGAATAAGATTTTCAAAAACACACTAACATTTTAATATATATATATATATCTGTTCTTATCTGACACCATAATTTTTAGTACATTTTACACTCAATAATAATATAAAATCTATAAGTTTAAATGCATACTTATTTAGATGAAATATATAGACACCTTGGCTAGCTACCTTATACATTGTTAATTATTGTACTCATTTTGAACCTCAAAAAATCGATATTAATAAAATAATATTGACCTGTGTATTATATTTATTTTATACAATTTTTAGATGTAATTAATACATGTAATATATAATATTTAACTATCTGAATTTTGCTTTTATATTTGACTGTTGAGAGTATATATCAGAATATAAGGGTACGGATATAATATAGTTTGACCTAAGAGACCTGTTTGACCAATTATTCCTAACTGAACTAACTCGAAAACAATAAATTGGGATAATGTCACTCAGTCAATTTATGTCAATTAAAAAAATTTGAATATTTTCGTATAAATAAATAACAGAATAAAAGAAAAAGACAATTAAATAAATGGTAAAAATTTATAATGTATATAAAAATATATGAATAACAAAAAAGAATATTTTTAATAGACAGCTACTGATGACATATAATAATTATTTTGTTTTATTATTATTTTTTGCTATAAATAATATTATGATTCTTTTCTTACACATTTGGATTTAAACAAAATTTTGAAATAGAGCAATATTGACCGCGTTAAAATAGGTTTGAGGATATTATTGATCCTCCTATTAAATAGTTAGAATTACATTTATAATAAAATTCGAAAAAAATAACATTTCCACGTTACAAAAAGAATTTATAATCTAACTTAATATATAAAAATATAAATAATCAAGTTTACATTTATTGATCAAAACACACTAATCCAGTTGTTAAATACAATTGTTAAAGGCTCTTTTATCCTCTTTTAAAACTTTTATCCCAGGATAGTATAGATCAAAAAACTGAACAAATGAAAAACATTTAAATTCATGAGCGCATGGTAGTAGCAGTCAAGTAAACAATGAAAAAGTCCTCAGGGAACATGATAGACATTCGAAAGTGAAGGAAGGCTGCAGCTATGCATATACACCGATCGACATACGCAGATATTGAATCAATGAGTAATTTTTAGTTTGAACCAATGACATTTCACGAATAACTACAATAACTACAATAATCACAGTAATAGATTTAATGAATATGGTTTTAACTCACAATCTCACGAGTGCCGTGAAAATAATTACATATACAACAATATTTGTGTATTCTAGAATGCAAAATCAAAATTTTAATTTAAAAATTCTAATTTGAAATAATAATTTTAGAAATTAACACATTTTTGATTTTGACTCATATACGATAACTATTTATTAAACTGCGGAGCTCTCAGAGTAAAGCATTATTCATCCGTTACCATTATCTATTTGTCAATAGTTGAATATAAATGTTTAATGAATTGTGTTTTAAACAGACACAATAAATCTTTTTAAAAACTTCCTTTAAATATAGAGCTTTAGTCTTTAACACACTCATAATGGAAGTTTAACAAATCCCATTTAGTGACGCAGTATACAATATTGAAACAGTAATGGTCTGAAATAATTAAAAGAAAAGTTCAATAGACGTTGTTGATGAACAAAACACCGTGTACACATATATATATAATTCTATTTTAAAATAATTATTTTTTGATGAAGGATGAATGATGAAGTTATTAAATATTAATAATTACAAAGTAATAACTTTTAATATCTATACTACACACACTATAAGCTCTACTTTGAACCATTTTCAATATTTGTGTTCAAGCAAATAATAAAAAGGTTTCATAGAAACTAAAATATTATAAAAAAGAAAACAAACAAAAAAACAAACAAACGAATAATGTAATAATTGATTAGAATGTTTTAAAAAATAAGTTTTTAAGGCAAATTATAAGATCCAAACAGTTTTCTAATGTGAATTTCAAGTCCATAACAACAGTCGTCTAAGGTAAATTATAGGACATTAACAGTGTTCCATCATATTAATCATATGATCCATTAAACTAATTTTCATTGGTTGACGCAACTTGGTGAAGAATCAATGCTACATTATTTTGACCTACTGCGATTTACTATTTACAAAAAATATTTGTTTCGCGCCAAGATTAGTTAGTCCTCCGTTTAACGAGAGAAAAGGGAGCAACTTCATATATATCAAATCTTTAGGATTAGTATTATTCTAATTACATAATACGAAGTGACCATTTACCTGGTATAATTGTTTTCTTATTTTACACCTGGTGTTTGGAAAGGTTGAATTATCGTGGAACTATATTTTATAGCATTGTAGGATTCAATTTTAGAAATATTTCTGTTCTCTTCTGTCTTGTTCTGTGAGTCATCGTCATGGTTGGGTCTGTGATTCAGTCGGTCAAGGAGAAGATAATGGATCCAAATTTGAAAGAGCAAGCCAAATCTGGATTTGACAGTATTCGACAGTAAGTAGATCTTTAAACTGATCCCAAGTGGAAGAATTATATAAATTTAGTAAATTTAAAAATATTAAAAATGTAAATTACATCGGAAATAAGATAGATATAGGAATCATCTAATAACAATATTATTCTATCCTAAACAAAAGTAAAACATTTACTTTGCAACAGCATTAATCAAAATCACTTTTAATCAATAAAAACATACAATACCAAATGTAAAATAAAAGTAAAATATAAATTCTTTGTGATAACATATTATTCGCTAATAATAATCTACAATTATACAATACAAACCAAATTCAATTTTAAAAGAAAATACTTTAAATATTCTAAAATTTAATTTAATTTGGTTTGCGTATTGTAGAATTTTATCCCAGAGAGTGTTTATATTTTCTTTTATTATAAATTTCAAATTGTATTGTATATTTTTAATATGAGCCTCTCTGTAAAAACACACTTTGATACACTTTTAATGAATTCACGTTTTTTTAATTACAATTAAAATAAATCCCGAGCTTTCATGCCCCACTCAGTAAAAATGAGATGACCAATTTATGTAATCAGAACAAAAAGAACTAACATCAAGGGAGAACAAATCGCTTTATACATAAATCTAATACCATTTAATAGAAAATCACAAAACTACGATTCATATTAGCAAAAAACCGGATTTGATATTTTTTTAATTTTGAAAATTGTTGAAGGCGGCCTTAACTTTTTTTAATTTTGAAAATTGTTGAAGGCGGCCTTAACAGCTCGTCTGATTGTAAATATTATTGGACTTGTGACTGAATATAATCTAAGAATCGTCAAGATCGTTAACGTGTCTATGAACATGCTCGTAGCCAGGACGAGGGGGAGGAAAGAAATTGGGGTGACTTTAAAATTTTTATGGCGTCTAAAATTTTAATTTATTAACATTTTGTACATCTTCTACCTAACAAATGTATATGTTATATTATGCCTGACTGTAATTTTTGTATACTTACCTAAACTAATTATTTGTGATTTTTAAAATTTTATTTAAAAAAATCTTTTTATTTAATTTGGGTAAATTCTTACCCCTTTCGAAAATTTTTGGCTACGGGCCTGATGAATAAAAGTCAACAGCATGGGCTTATAGAATAGCAGACTCGACCACTTTCATCAACATATCATTTGGGGAAATTTTTACAAGGAATTTTATAAACTCCACTTTCAGTATTAAATTTAGGACATTAGAAATGAGAATAGATTTAATTGTGATCATTACAAATTACTGGTAGAATATATCAATAACGTTATTGGGAGTTATTATACATATATTTATATATTATCCACTAGAAATTGTTACGAATGTGTTTTTATTTTATTTTATTTTATTTTATTTTACTTTACTTTTATTACACATTTTGTTTAGTATTTTGAAAAAAATTTGAAAAAAGCTTGTCCTTTTAAAAAATTGATTATATTTTTTAACAGCTTTTTATATATATATAAGTATTAGGCTTCGCAATTAGAACTTTTATACGACTGTTGGAACATAAATCAAAGTTATTTCAATTAATTTATATAAAAATCATATTAGAAAAGAGATAAAATCTATTGCACCATTTACCAATGTTTCAATCCTTCTAAATTAATTATATAATTTATTTGAAATGTATAGATAACCTTATTCGGTTATCCTTCTATAACACCCTCTCTTTATATTATTATCTAATGACGAAAATTACTGTCTGGAAATTACATAGAACTGTTCGAAGATAATTATTTCACAACCCGAATAATCCGGAATGAAATCCGTTCTCGTGTAAACATCACATTCTTTCCTGAAAGCTGAAACACCCTCCCTAGGCTGATGGTATCCTTTACTCCTGCTGCACGGAGGCTGTATTAGTTCCACTGTTTGCTTTTATACCTAGCAGTTGTTCTATTATAATGCTGAGTTGATTCAGTTGTGCTGTGGTTGAGGGCAAGGGACATCCCAAACAGTACTAAAATCTCAAATGCAAAAGGATGCCTAGGCAGCCACATTAAACAAACAAAGGTGTTAAAATCTCAGTTTCCCATCTCTCTCTATACTCCTTCGACAGGCTTTCGATATTGGCGATCAAGCTGTTGTTTGGATTTGCAGACTGGTTTTGTTCAATCAACATAAACCAAACTATCCAGCATTACCTGGATGATGGAGGTTTGAGCCAAGTGTTTCTGTAGCATATTATAGTTGCTACCTTTATAGTCTTTATGTTTTTTGGTACGACAAAGGTTTCGTATAGAACCAACAAACATAAGAGGAAATAGAGTCTCGAAGTTTTTGGAGAAAATATTGAAATAGTTTGCCTGGTATTGTTGTTATGTACACATGCTATATATATGCGAGTTCTTATATTCAGGCCTTTTTGTGATTTGATTTTGTATAGAAGACCCTTGAATTTTGATGATATATTTATAATAGCAAAATGTGAATTATATCTATTTAACTGATTAAAGTACCTATATTATTTATTAGAATCAAATTTCAATAAAAAAATCTCTAACAATTAAAAAATCGGTAATTTTAAATAACAAAGATAATGAATAAAAGCCTATAGCGATATTTAAAAAAAAAATAGGATTGTTATAATAATTGTAATACAGACAGCAATCATTTTATTCTACAGCTAGATTATGCTTTTTCTTCATTGATACATTTTGACAATATTTATAATACTTTACAAAAAATGTGCTTGTAATTGTGTCAGTTTCCATACGATTGTTCTATTTAAGGCATATTTTGCATAAGACATCAATTAATAATCTCATTCTTAAGCTAACAATATACAGCCAAATAGATATAATTTTATTATCAGTTTAATACAAAGCTAAACAAAATGTCGGAAACTGCATTGCTGTTCATTTGTAACATTATAGTGTGTATTTAATGACAGAGTTTCCGGCCATTCAAATTAATTGTTTGTGAAAATAATATTTTATTCAATAACATATTTCCCGTTATTTCGATAAATTAAATCTTTTAATGTAGAATATATATTTCATATAAGTGGTTTGGACGATAACCCGAAAAAGAACAATTATTTTGTCAAATTTCAAAAAAATAAATCAATACTGTTTGGCTAATCTAATAACCTCTGTAACATATTATGTCTTTGTTAATGTTTGATAATTGTAGGATTTTTAAAGGCGCATATATAATAAATAGCAAATAAAAATTGTAATTAATTGTTTTTCTTTATTGGCAGAAATTGTTCCAAAGAGAGAGCTTGAGGCTCATTCTCGTGCTGTGTTACCCTGTTTTATACATTCTTATCAATTATAAATAATTTGTATTCAAATTAATAATCAATTCCACTCTATTAGTGCGGGGCATATCATCTAAATTGAATAATGCATGTCACTCTATAAACATATCTTCAAATGCAGAGGAAGGCTATATAACTGCCGAGGAGAATAGAAAATATTGATTAGAATTAATGGCAATAATTACACAAATTCCGGTAAAGGTAATATTTAGATAGCTTCATAAATTGTATTGTTGTCCGCGGTCGTAAAATATGTATATATATAGTTTGTATGATATCAAATTGTCGACATAGATACATTGGCTATATGTTGTCTCGTCACCATGGTCAACCTATTTTAATTAAATTGTATTAAAAACTATTTTGAGGTTGGGAAATATATTGGAAGGCTATAATAATATTAGCTGGCGTGTATTAATTAATCAATTTTTAATGGGGTTCTAATTGTTGCGTAGTAGCAATGATTACGACATCCATTTAATTGATAAACGAGGTTATGACGCTGTATATTAACTTACTAACAACTGCCTCAATCACCCTTAACGATGACAAATAAAATAGTTCTATATACTCGAATATAATAAATTCTGACGTCTATAAACAATTATTACATCTTAATAACAAAAGTTTAATAAACAACAAATAACAGCCTATATTATAAAAAAGGATAACATAGGAAAACAAAAGAAAATTCTTTATATTGAAAATGTTTACAAATTTAATTTTATCACATTATTGCTTATCTTTTAATATTTAACAATTTTACGTTTTATGAAAATTAAATAATAATAGTCAAAACGGTTTCATCTCGGTATTGTTATATCTTGTGTGATAATAACTCTATTTTCGTTAGTTCACAAACCTGTAATAATAGAAATAACAAGCAATATAAAACTGATTAACACTTCTCATTTGTAAGGCGGACAGGTATTAAGAATAGAATTGAGGAATTTTTGAAAATGATATTTAATTATTCACACCCAATAAAGCAAGTTTTTTGTTCGGATCACGCAATTATTCAGAGTAGCGCAGTCATTAAAAATGTCAGAATGGTCTAATATTCCGCACCTGTCTTAAAAATATCCAATTTGAAGAGAAAGAAAATCTCGTTTTTGTATGATTTAATTAAGCTTCTATAAAATCAAATAAAAATTGAAACAATGAAGTTCCTAAAAAATCGGCAATTATAAAAATAAATAATTATTTTCATCATTAAATATTTATATAAAATTATATAATTATAATGAAGTAATTTGTATTTTAAAACCATTTACAAAATCCCTTATTCAAACTATAACTACAATATAGGATGCAAAATTTTTTTTCTATCTATATAGTTCGAAAACTGATGTTTTTACATCTTTTTACAGTTTTTGTTTGTTTAAGTGATTTTCTAATTCAAATTTTATGTTTAAAGAAAGTTTTTATATATTCCATGCATTCTAAATTGCAATATAATATATATAAAAGCAAAAGTAAGTACCAAGCATTTGTGAATTGACAATATATGATGAAAATTATTAATGAATTGACAATTTAAGTTTTCTAAATATAAATCTTTATAATAAAAGCTGACTTCTGCAGGACATTATAACATTGAAAGTAGTTACAAGCAGTAGTACCCGACAACTGATATAAAAAATTATATTAAAAAATACTGATTAGGCTTAAGTGAATTGAATAAACTCTATTTAAATTCTGTATTATACAAAAAGAGTCATACATTGCGATTTCAAAAATGAAGAAATATTTCCAACCTAAAGATTCACAGCAGGAATATGAAATGGGGAAGTTAAGTTAATTTTCTTAATGTTGTTTGAAAACATGTTTGCCTCTCTGGTCAATTACAGTAATTAAATTCGGAGAATTTGTTTCAAATTGGAAGTAACACATAAGAAATGACACAAATAATTCGATACATGTAGAACATGTTAATATCTCCTTTTCTCTTATATAGCTGTTTATTTATTTTTATGAAGAAAAGGAAATTACAAAACTTTCCTAATTTTTTATAGAATCAAAATCAATTTTAAACAATTACAGTAATTGTGATTTCAGACTTCTAGAAATATAAAATATTTTTAATCATCAGCAGACGAACGTTCAATGAAATAAAGTTAAAACCAGCCTTCTAGTCTAATAGGGGTGTATACATACACACCTTTATAAAAGTGAAAATAAAACAAACCCTTGGAGAAGGGAAGGCTAAAAGCAGTTAACTGCGTCTGAGAAAGCTCTCGGGTGATCCTAAGCTCGATTTCTCGATTCTTAGAATCCGTTAGATTACGACTTCCCCTTTCAGCGAAAACAAGGAACTTCTTACACTCCTGCGAACGATAATAGAAGACGACCTTTTGCGACAGGTTTTCTCCTGGCTAATGGCTTTTGTTGGCTGGTTTATATTAAATTGCTCCAAGATAAAGGTGTAGGTCTAGCTCTTTCTTGCAACCACCCTCCTCCTACTTACTCCTCTATCATACACTTTCCCTTTTATGCCCAAATTCATTTCCTGAGGTTTCAGCTGAATCCTTGTATAGAGGTGTCCGCTGGATATGGATTTAGAGAGCCAGGACGCAGGAGCCTAGCTTGGAAAGATAAACCATGGGGAGCAGGATTGAATGGGTGCGAGCATTAAAATTATTATTCTTTTATGCGGTGATTGAGAAGAATTCAAGCGATACCTTTTCCCTTTTATAGTTTAAAAATGAATCTATTTTAACTTTACGAGCTTTTTTTTCTGTGTGGGATCTGAGTAGCCAAAAGAATGATAAATATTATTAAATAACTTTTTGTCCATTGAACGCAGCCTTATTAAAAAAATGAATTTTTCGAAGACAATTTTTTAATAAATATGTTTTTCAACTATTTTCTACTCATTTATAAATAGAAAATAAGTATATTACTATATTTCCATTTTTTAATCAAATAATTTTATTTCTATATATTAATATTTGCAAAGAGTATTAAGTAAATTACAATATCGTCAACCTTTAGGTTGGTCAATATATCAATTCAATGAAAAATCAATGATGAAATAAAACGGCTTACAAAAAATGTTTTTTAAAAATATGATTTCGTTCTGTTTTAGGCCAGGATGCGTCATTGTTATATTTTGTCAATGATTATTATCTGGTTATATTGGCAGGAAAAAGGGTACATAATAAACAATTTGCCTACACTAGACGTTTAGTAGCTTTTTTGGGGAAGAATATTTGCGCCAGATTTAGACAAATGGTAAAATTAATATTTATAATGTAATATTTACAAAAGTTTGATTAGCATGTCACAATTATAACAAACTAATAATACTTTGTTTTATTAGACTATTAAAAATGTTCAAGTATTTTTATTCGATAAATTTATCATTGTGAAATTGTTACAAGAAAGCAAAAAATAACTATTGAAAGAGAAAGAGAGCGATTGAAAAATTTTTGAACAAAAATAACCAATAAAAATTGTTAATATTTTTTAATGAAATCTTCCTTGATAAAGATATTTTTAATAGGGACAAAATATTTAAGCGAAAAACTTTAAATATTTTAAAATAATATATTCTGTAAAGTTTTAATCTTATAGTATAAAAATAAATTATTTCACACTGTTCTTTGTATGGTTGTTGTGTAAATTTTATTTTGATTAAAACTTAATTTTAGTTTGTAATGGAATATTAAATAAAACACAATTTGAATTTGAATTAAGTAGAAAGATAAAACGAATCTGAAACATAAACATATATTATATAGACATCTATATACACATTGTGGCAAAGTAAAATCTGAACTCAAAACAAATAAGGATTTATAAATAAAGTTTTGCATTTCAATTTTTAAAACAGCGTAATGGGCAACAACTTATGAAAAGACTTTTAAAATACAATCATTATATTTATAACACTAGGAAAGGAAAATTCTGTCATTTGTTCTCGAGTTCTATTTCCAATGTCAAAATCTAAAAGAAGTAAAATTAATTTCAATCTGTTAAAAAGTGATAACCTTGTATTCCAATATTTGATGATCCAGATAAGTGGGCCGGAAACCCAATTGTGAATACCTAATATAGGGTCGTCGATGGAGTTTCAACAACTGTTACTTTTTAATTTTCCGCTGGAATTAAAAACTGAAGGCTACAACTGAATTAGAATTCTTGTGCTCAGTGCTTTTGCCAACTTACAGACGGTGTCCCTATGTGGTTGTAATGCAGTATATAGCTTAGAACTTGCGATACGGTTAGACGCAACTCTATGCCTGCTCCTTATGATGTGTGTGACACAGAGTATAGACACGGAGGGTCATAGAGGAGTTGTTCTAAAAATATGGGGAGCTTCTCCACGTCTCCCAGCAGCTCCTAAATCTGGATGAGAATGCAATCATTCCACGATTTGGAGCGTGGCCCCAATCTCCTGCCAGTTATTTGTCTCTTGCCAAACTTCATTAGTAGATACACGTTTCAGAAAAAATCAAATATTCTATTCTGTCCCGCCGAGAACATTAAAGTGGAGAGATTTGATTTATAGCTCGGTATAAGAGAGCTGTGTGTTCCCTGTTCTATATATAATGTACGTATGCACGTACCAAAGGACTTCTCATTTTCAAAATAAACTATTTTAAAATGTTACCTTTAATTAATAGTCATATATTTGGTCGATATTTAAAGAGCTAATTTACGTTTAATCAAACGAAGCCGAAAATATTCTTTATAAATATTTCTTAGCAACCAATAGAATAGGTAACTGAATTGTTAATTTTTATTGAATTCAAACACCTATGGAATGGAATGGAAAAGTATATAATTTATTTATTTATAAACTCGCCTTCTGATCCTTCGTAAGTTATTTTGGCAAGATATAAAGAAAACAGTGATCTCACAAAACAATTTGTTTTAGTATGAATTTGATATTCGAATGTGCGGCAATGGAAATTAAATTTGTTGTATGATTAAGATTGAAGTACCGATATATTATTTATTTGAAATAAATATTTGAAATCCCTTTTACAAACGTTCAGACGAATAGGTTTTTTTATCAAACATTTTCTATTTAGATTAATTCTTCAAATTATTTATAAATTAATTGTTAATAATTATTTTTTGATTCACTCATTCTATTAAATCCTATATTCTTGAATCTTAAATTTTTAATTTGCATGAACATACGCATATGTTTTTATCTATATTCAATAAATGGACTATTTATTTTCCTTTTAAAGGTCTTTTTTCTTATCAAATATGCGGGTCACATAATGTTATTATAATAAATTCTCACATTAAATGTATATTTTATATAATTGGTTACAGCGTTTAAAATTTTTAATCGCACAGATATTTTAAATTTAATGAAAGCAAGAATTATTGATTTTAATGATAATTGCTTCATTCAGCGAAGCAGCGAAAAGTATGAATAATATAATAAGCATTTCTATCATAATGGCAGTCATCATTGTATATAGTTTAAAATGAATGTCTACTAATCTAAATATGTACAATAAGTAGTTCTCTGTACCCTAATATGGTTTCTATTGTGTTGGAATTTTAAACGAGAAAGATTATTTTTGGTTAAGCTCCCTATATATTATAAAAAGGCTCTCTAAAATAATATGTTTGAGAGTGTTGCTCGATGCGTACGCTTACATGAATTGTCACATAAAATGAAAAAAAAAGAAATTTTGGAATTTAAAATAACCATTTTTATCATCACCAATTTTATGACACACTCTTTTTTTGAAAATTATCTGTCCGAAAAAAATTAGTTTTAAAATATATTTTTTATAATGGAAATGTCATGAAAAATTTAAAAAGAAAATTATAAAATTTATAAATTATTTTAATCAGCTTTTATAAAATGAATAATTCGGAAATTGTCATAGTTTTCGATTACAAATGACGATTAGAGAGTATTCTCCTATTAATATAATTTTCATTATTTTGTTTTGAAGTAGGAAGTTTTAATAGAAAAGGGCAGAACGCTCTCATATTCGATAATAAATTAAAAATAATCAGTAGTTATGTATTTATTTATTTGAAACCTAAAACAAATAATTAATTCAAAACAATTTGTTTAATGGAATGATGTAAACGCCTAAATTTATTTATTTCATTAAAACAAATGAAACTCTATTTTATAATCAAAATAATGGAATTATGGTTTTTGAATTAGGTATCTATAGTTAACTCTTGCCGTATATTTGAAGCTAGCAAGGAAAAGTCGCCTATAGTAATTCAAGTTGACAGGAAGTATTTAACACAGGTGTTTGTCTGACTTACCTGAAATAAAATTAGATCCCAAAGTTTTATATTTCATCCGGAGTTTCATTTTCTTAGGTGAAGTCAAGAACTTGATTCAACTTTATAAATAATTTGGTAAAAAATATTTCGCATAACTAAGAATACTTGCGAAAATTCTTCATTATATCGTTTTAATTGAAAATAAATTTTTTATGACATTTTTATTACTTGGACAATCACCCACATAAACGTCATAAACAAATGTCTAGTATTTGACTTTAATTTAATGGAATCATATTTTATAATGGCGCTTGTCTATATCGCCACGATTAGTTAAAAGTTGTAACGAATAATAATGAATTAGTAACTTAATCGTTCGTTAATGTATAACTGATTTTCGAGAATTTTCATTAAATGGTTAAGATTTAGTATCAAAATATTACGAAAATGTACCGAAATGTTTCTAATTGTAACGAATCAGTACCGAATTATTAGGAATTGATTCGATTTTATACGAAATTGTCAAAAATTGTAATGAATTATAGTTATAATATTTCACGAATAAACAAAAATATGGAATTATTAAATTTAAATGAACTATTACGAATTGGAACGAATTATTATAAGTTTAAATGAATTAATATGCATTGGAACGAATTATTACGAATTGGAATGAATAAATAAAAAATTGCAATGAATTATTACAAAATGGAACGAATTATTATGAAATGGAAAAAATTATCACAAATTTGAACGAATTATTACTAAATGGAACGAATTATCACTAATCGGAACGACTTATTACGAATTGGAACACATTATTTCGAATTGGAACGAATTATCACTAATTGGAACGAATTATTACGAATTGGAACGAATAAATAAAGAATTACAATGAATTATATCGAATTGGAACTAATTATAACGAATTAGAACGATTAAATAAAGAGTTGGAACGAATAAATAAAGTATTGGAACGACTAAATAAAGATTGGAACGAATTAAAATTAAAACGAATAAAAAATAATTATTTCGAATTTGAATAAATTATCACGAATTGGAACGAATTATCTCAATTGGAACGAATAAATAAGGAATTATTACGAATTGGAACGAATTATCTGGAATTGGAACGAATTATCTGGAATCGGAACGATTTATCACTAATTGGAACGAATTATTACGAAGTGGACGGAATAAAAAAAATTAATACGAATTGAAACAAATTTGTAGAGCATATTTATAAGTTTCAACTGCAGATCTACTAAAATTTAGTTCATCATTTTAACCGTTGAATAGATATTTTCGATCTATATATTTTATAGTAACATAAAAAGTTATGGTCTTCAATAAATTAATTATTTCTCCAATTCTCACCTGCCGTGTCCTTCATATAGCTCGACTTTAATCTTCGTTGTGATGGTAACATTATATATTAAATAAAGTAGTTCTACTTCTCACTGAACTATTTCTGTCTGGCAGGCTTCCATAACTTTCTCCTTACCCATATAATATAGATCTGGTTCTCCGTATCAGTCTCAATATTAATGCACTGGTAGAGTCAGGGTCCTTTACCTGATAAAGTCAGGAGAGCTATAGTTACCCAGACTAATGGAGTTAAGTGCCAGCAAGCAGCACTCACAACCCACAAACAGACATATTATACGATAAACGTTAATGGAGTCAATTTGAGGAGAGAGGAAGAGAGATGCAGGCTAGATTAGACCAAGTGAGAGTTATAGTAGAAGAACGTTCCTTGAACACCAGAAGTTAATGCTGAAGGAAGGAAGTACTTCACCGACGCAAGTTCGATTCAGGGTCTTATTTCAAGTTTTCCCCACTCCAAAGTTGTTGCATATAAGGACGTTTGCGACCTAAAAGGCATTACTTCCTTTACCCCGAAGCAGTATTATCAAGTAGGCATTGTGCTGGAAGGAGGGGTGGAAGAAACTTGAACATTCAAGAGTCTTTAAAAAAGCTTTTTTGTTCCTTTTTATTACACATTTCTTTCAAAATTATATCTGCGTAATAAGTACATAAATAAGATGAGTTTTAAAAGGTTTTCATGATTATGTGAAGATTTTAAAAGCAACTGAAAGTTTAAAAGTCATCTCGGAAGTGAAAATCGATATTTTATTCTGAGATTTAGGCTTATTAACCTGATAATCCTGCCATAATTTCTCTTTCTTTTTAATTTATTCATCAATTTGATTTTTTAATTCTATTTAATATGGTTAATTATTTCGTTAAATTCAAAGAAATTATTATACAGCAATTTAAGTAATTGGAAATTTTAATAAAAGATTATTCAACTATTTTCAAAAAATAAAAAATTTAGTATCGGTTCTTCGGAGTATTTTCAAAATGTTTATTTTCTTAAAATCTCAAAAAAACTGTTTGATATACACATTTTAATAACTATACATTTTACTTATTTATATAGTTACACTATAGGCTAGATATTTTTATTTTTACACAATTAATGTAATTAATAGCAATTTGATTAAATTTCGTTTTGGAATTCTGATTTTTTTAAGCAAACAATAATGAAACAAAAGATATATAACTCCGAATAAGTTTGAAATGGAGAATAGATTAATAATATTAACTTTAACAATAATACATTATAAATTTAACAATATAAAAATATTTTTTACAGTATAAACCAAAATTAGTAGAATATAAATTTATTCTCAAAGGAAAAGCACTTTTTAACATAAATTAATTTATTTAATTTAATTTCATATAATTTGTCCACGACTTGCTGATAAGCTCCCATTTACATTATAATTGTGGATCGGAATACGACAAAGTCCCCTGATTATTACAATCTTTCTGGACATTCTATAATTTTTCAATGTATATTTCATTATAAACTTGTTTAATTAAATTAATGCAATGATTACAATAACCTTCACTCCCTAGCTGATACATCTACCTACATGTACTGAATATACACACAGCGTTAACAATATTTAATCAATAGGTATTTAGATATTTAATTAAAAACAGTTCTGTGAGACAACAATACTATCCAGAAGCGTATAAGAACATATATTATATATTATAGGTAACATTTTTTTATTTGAAAGTTTTAATACAATTTCTAGACTGAAACCTTTCTGTTAATTAATTTGTTTTCAGGAAAGAAGATTAAATATAAATCTTGGGATGTAGATAAAATGCTTACAGCAATTTTATATTTCCATATCAGGAGAAAATCTTTTCATAAAAATATAGGAACGTAAATAGTAAATGGTATAGATTAAGAAAATATTTTTTTTGTGATGTTTATATTTATTAAAAATGAGCATTACGAGTATTATTAAAAAATTAAAAAAATTTGTATTTTAAAATAAATAATAAAAATAAAAATAATAAATTTATTCAATATTCGATTGTTTATTTACTATTTAAAAAGGGAATTTCACAGTTATAGAAACTGATTATGTATGTATATCAATGTATACTATTAGAACGTAAAACTAGAGTTAAAAATGTTTTTAAAAGTTTTGTCTTTTTAGACGAACGGTAAATATGTTTACTATTTATGACTTTAAATAATTGTTTCATGCAATATTTGTTCTCCGAACAGACTCATCTTGAGTCGTGGCGGACAGGCGGGCAAGTCCAATCTCAACTACGATGAACTCGACGAGTATGAGACCCCAGGAGTGGACATGGGGGGTTCTTCAAGGGCAAAGAAAACGTATCCCGGAGCTGGTCTTTGTAATTGGTGCTCCTGCATGCCCTGTAATTGTACGAAGCGTTATCTGATGGCCTGGATGTGTTCGATGGGTTTCATGATAACCTTTGGCATTCGGTGCAACATCGGATATGCCATGATCGCTATGCGACGGAATGTTACAACGGGATCTAATTTTATAAATGCTACTTCAGTAAGTAGTGTGTTACTGTTTGAATACGTGAATAATAATTAATATAATATAGAAGTGTACAAATATGTTGTAGGCTGATTGGCAGTATTTTACGAGTTTATAATTCAGAAATTTGATTTGATTCACAATGTTCTGTCTAGTAAAAAATACCATTTAAACAAAAACATTTTAAATTAGTCTTTATTTAGGGTAAGACAAAAATAAGTTGTAGGTATTTAAATATATAATTTATATCCTAATTTCTGAATATTTTTAATGACTAAAATTAATGGAGCATTTTTTAATGAATTAATCATAAACCTAATTATAAAGCTTTTAACTCATTTAGCATTTTTTTATACAAAGTGTATGCATTGCAAAGTATTTATTCAAAGCAGCTTCTTATGAGAATATCTATATAAATACTTTTAATACATTTACATTTTTACAGTGAGATTACAAATATAAATAAATCGTGAATTTTCAATTTCTAATTAAACAGATAGTAACGCAATATAAATATTATATATTTTGAAGACTGTGTTAATCAATCATTTTCATGTTGAGTATTTCCCAAAGGCAAATCCGTCTTTTTCAACAATCATTGAAGGGAAATATTTTGCGACATAAAATATTTTCAAACTTATTTATAAATCACACGACCTATTCTTTATGACAGGAATGATAGAGCCATATTTAATATTTAATAAGTCTTCGATCGAGCTGTTAGTTCGATGAAAGATCTCTGATTTCACTCTTGAGATAATATTGATTCCTAATAAAATAAATATGCATTACTTTTTTCTAAAGTTATTAGATAATTATAGCAAAGAAATATTTTTTCTTTGCTTGTCACTAGGTATATTATTATATAGTTCCGTTAAACTTTTAAATTTTTTGTTACCAAAAGATCTGTCTAAAATCAAGCGAAAGTTCCTAAAAATTGTTTTTCAAAACTTGAGCTTATGAAATTGAAAATTTCCTTTAAATATTTTCAAAGAACTTTTCAATAATTTTTGCTCTATAAAAAATGTATTGGGTAAAATTGATTGGTTTTGAAACCAATACAAACTAATTGCCCCAATTTAAGATAGATACAAATTAATATAAAATTGCAATATTTAAAAGCTATCTTTCTATAAACTAGGCGAGTGGTGTGTTTCTTTTCAGTTTTTATAATATTGAAAAATAAATAGAATCACGACATAGAGAATGTACACTTTGGGGAATACATTCAATTTCCTTTTCAGCGATTTATTAAAACAATTTTTAAATTATTACTAATGAAATCACAAAAATGTTATCAAACAATTAAGAGAATTTTCAAGATTCGTCATTAAAAAATCGGTAACTATCGACATTAAAATGGTAATCAAAACTTATGTTTTATGTTGCATCTATATAATATTTTTTAGATTCAAAGTTATTCAAGAATTGTTAGGAGTTGTCACTGATGAAAATAGATGACTAATACAACTAGAATATCATGGCGGTTATAAAATATGCAATAAGCAAAAATACCGATTAAAAAATGTTTCAGTTTACATATCTAATTCCTTCTTTAATATCTTTATCACACGAAAATACTTATAAATCTTTGATAACTCTAAATAATAAACAAAAATACTATATCATACAATTATTTTCGTATTATATATTTTAAAATTATTTTGTTGTAAATATTATTAATGTCTATTATATAAATTCGTATAATATAATCTACTCATTCACAAAAAATCCCAATTATTATCGAAATTATTCCAATTTGTCATTTTGACAAAAATCTGTGAACAAAGTTGATTTGCATAATTTTCTAATTAAATGACAATTATTTGATATAGGTAAGGCATTTTACTGAAATTATACATTTGTTTCCGCCAACATTTGATTAATTTTCAGGCAATTTACAGCACCCTTGACAGTTAAATTAGCATATTGACAGACGATGGAACTCGCATAAAAAATAACAAATAAAAAATGACTTTTCGTACATATACGTCTAAAATCCCCGAAGAAGTTGTGATGTTTCAAAATTCAAAACATTTTTTTTCAAAACTGTATATGACTCGTAGAAGTATATGGATTTACCCGCTGTACCAATTAATAACTTTTCTTCTTATGGGTATGGCAACAGTCATTATTGGAAATAGTTTTTACGTTTGATAAATGGTTTCATATATTTATTTGATTACCTTAATTTCCATTTCTACCGAAAGAGATTGGAGCGTTTGGGAGGTTAACGTATGATAATTTTTTGTCTAAATATTTGAGTGCCACTCAGTCAGTAAAGAAAACACATTTAAAAAAGTTTTTAAAATAGTGAATTGATCGGATATGTTGATTTTTAATATTAATTTATTTCATTAATTCAATTTTATTTTATTATTAAACACTTTAAGTATCCCTTAAATACACTTAACAATCAAATATGTCGGCGGTGACGAGTCATTATTTCTATCTTTGAGTTGTTCTTTTTGCAAATTCAATTGATGATCTTGTTTATTAATTAAATGTGTTGATCGCTTCCGACAGAAAAACATAAAACTATTTTATTTTAGTTTAATATAAATTTTTGTGTCTGGACAAGATTTCCATAAAAATTTCGTAATTATGGTAAAACTGAAATACGATTAAACTTTTCCGGCTATGTTCGTATTGCTATTATGTTAAAATTATTAACATGTAAACGAAAGTACAGAAAAATACAAATTAAACAGAATTTAAAGTAGTAACTCAATTAATACACTAACAATATGAAATAAAATTAAATATCGACTTAAAATTTCTATCCGACAGGATACTGAATAAAGTTTTGTAGAATTATAAAAAATTGTTTCATTTACAGCATCCCGATTTTCACTGGTCGCCCAAAATCCGTGGTCTGGTAGACAGCTCTTTTTTCTGGGGTTATTTAATTACCCAAATTCCGGGTGGTGTCATAGCGTCCAAGTTCCCGGCCACACGACTCTTCGGCATAGCAGTGGGCTGTTCTTCCATACTCAACATGTTTCTCCCCACAGCTTGCAAGTTTCACTTTGGTATGGTCATCACAATCCGATGTTTGCAAGGTCTCGTTGAGGTGAGAACTAAATACAATGCTGCTTTTTTCATCTTTTAAATTTGCGACACAATTTTAAAGTATTTTAACCATAATTCTTATGTATTTCCGACATAATCTTTACATATTTCCGACATAACTCCTATATATTTCTGACATAATTTCTACTATGTCTGTGTATTTATTATTTTGATAAGCAATACTTGTTCATTCGTCTATTAAATTAGCGAATTATGTTTTGAACTGACATTTCTGTCATATAAAATTGATTATAAATGTATCAATTTTTGATTAAACTAATTTAAAATGTAACGTTCTAATTCCAGAGTTTCTCTTTTATAGATTTATACAAAGAACTTTGATATCTGGCACATTTTCGAATAAACACTGAAAATTGAAGGTTAAGAAACAGAAACAAAAAGTTAATAAGTTATCTGTATTATAAAACTTTTGCTGCTGTCGATAATTCGATTAGAAAAATTATTTTCACAAACATATTAGCCTTCTAACCAAGATAAAGGAAATTTAAATCTAATCTAATATACGTTAAGACTTATTATAGTTAGAAAACAAAAATAATTATATTTTGTTCGGAACTTTCCATCCACTAGAATTACCTCACTATATTTGCTTCGTTGAGACTTTCTAAGTTTTTAATAACTTTTTCTCTAGATTTTTTCAGGAAGTGTCAAGGGGGATTAATCATTACTAATCCCCACGCTTATACTTCGTGTGACTTAATACTCATTGTTACATACAGTTAATGTTAGCAAGCAAAAAAAGAAGGGGGGGGGGAGAAAGCGTCCCCATTTGGATGGTAATATACAGCTTATACAGGCTTCTTCTATACTTTAATTCTTATTGATTTCTTC
The DNA here is from genome assembly GCA_034780395.1 of Vannuccia rotundouncinata. Classification (NCBI taxonomy): domain Eukaryota; kingdom Metazoa; phylum Platyhelminthes; order Proseriata; family Coelogynoporidae; genus Vannuccia; species Vannuccia rotundouncinata. The sequence goes on along the minus strand of JAUZNC010028769.1, from coordinate 40,886 downwards.
ATGATATAGAAAGCTGAAGAAAATCATGACACCGTGTATAAGATGCGATGTTATGGGGTATTATAGATGTACATATCATAGGTGTAGTATGAATACAACATTTCCCCAAAAGAACTATGACAAAAGCTGTTTAACTGTAACAACCTCGGGATAACCAGTGGATGCAGTTCTGAGAAATACTGAAGAATTGATTGGAAATGATCGTAATTGGTACAGACGTATATCCGATATTGACTGATTCTTTTCGGAGACATTCGTTTTTAATAAAACCGAATTCTTTGAAGCAAAATGTTACAAAAAATGAAAATTTAAAGCACAGCGAAATTCTCGAACTCATTAAAAATTGTATATAATGTTGCAAGATGAAGCTGCGAAATATATTGAGTAACATTGATTATCGATATAACTGCGATAAAAAAACGTGACTTTGGTAGTTGACCTGGGAATTTTGTGTTATAGTTGAGTGCGTGTAAATATAATGCCATATGATATTTTAGTATTGTCAAAATGCGACACTTAGTTGTACCTTAAACTGTATGAAACTCAGGCATTCGTTTAAATTCCATTTTCGAATTTCTATAAATGTTCTTTTTATGTACTCATAATACCTACTCACTATTATTATTCATAATACCAATCGTCTATGGAGTGGATCTTCGAAAATTTTACTGCAACACAATTAGCTGTTCTGTTCCTTCTTATTTTTTAAATACTTTTTGATTGTAGAGGTGAATTTGATATCTAAAAATGAAATAAAATAAGTATTATTTAGCTGGTTTCGGTATTCATTTTCTTCACTGACCCAAATTGACAATTATTTTATATTAAATTATATTAATTTGAATTCAAATTTGGTTTCATTTTTTGTGTTGCTTATAATAATATTTATTCTGAATTTTACAGGGAACGACATATCCGGCATGTCACGGTATCTGGCGATATTGGGCGCCACCAATGGAGCGGTCAAGATTAGCAACCATCGCATTTTGCGGTAATTAGTATTGGCAAAATATATTTCATAGAATACATATTAAAATATAGCTAGAAATCATATCATAGAAACAAAAAGTCAATTTCAAGTAAAATTATGGTATTTGTTAAATTTTTATTTGTATTAAATTACGATTTATGATTATCTAAATTAAATAAAATTTATTCGTACAACTTAGCTAAATGTTCCCAGAATTTATAAAACTAAGCCTAAACAGAACATTTGTAGATTTACAAGAAATAACTTCAATTGACGTTTCCCCGATATTAAAGAATTTCTTTAGATATGAACAGTGGATTGAATTTGAATGAATTCAAGTTGCATGCAACATGGAAAAAATTGTAGCATGCATGCATGCAATTAAAAACATTATTATAATAGAAGCCAACGAAACATTTACATTATTATAACATTTAATGAAAAATGTTATCCCGGCAGTTAAAAGCCTTCCATTATAATTAAGAATCTTTAATTTCCGTAAACATTTTAAAGATTATGATTATTTTTTAGCTAACAAGCAAGCCAGCGCATTTAGATAATTTTGTTTTATTTTTAGTTGAATTCAATTCACTACCTAAACTTTCTATAGTAGTTATTTTAAATCTATTTTGTCATTTTATAGAAAAGAATGCATATTTACATAACCTTTTCCTAATTCGTTTAGTTTATTTTCTCTTACAAGCTAAGTGTTACATTGTTGTAATATTGTGTTGTATATGTTGCATTATTTCTTTATTTTATTATGTTGTACACTGATTTATTGTTGTATGAAGTTTTGATTGTACTTTGTTGCGCTTAGACTTGCTGCATGCAATTAGAACCGTTTTTAAATACCTCCCATATATAAAATGTATAACTATAAAACTATAAAAGCCTAAGAGAAGTAAATGTAAATATTTTCGCCAAAATCGTTTATGTTTTATTAGTAATAGTTTTGTGGACATTTTTAATTTTAACATAATAACCATTTTTCTCTTTTGACAGGTTCATATGCTGGAGCGGTCATGGGCTTGTTCTTTTCTGGATTTTTCACTCAGAACATGGGCTGGACATCACCTTTTTATATTTATGGTAATATATATGATTGGACTACTTAATGTATACTACTTTATAAATTAAAACGTTTCACATGTTAAGCTCAGAACTAATTTTATTTTCAAATTAATTATTTTTGGTATTATTATTGTGATTTTGCTCATTGATTTGGAGAATTTTATCCGATTTTTAGCGACAATTAGTGTAAAAGCTTTAAAGTGTATAAATCAAAACACGTATAATTAATTAACGCAAATACATGATCATATTTTGTGGTAGGACTAATATATTAGTAGTAAGGATAGTATGAGTTATCCATTTCCTACATTACACATGTTATTGTAAAATGAAAGCCTGTGTATACTGTCATACGTTATTATCTTTATCTTCCTTGCATTAATAAACAATTTCTATTTTTGTTGTACTTAATAAATATGTAGGTACCTCTATCGGAGTGAATAGACTCTATTTTCGAATGTAATTTATCGCATTATTCCATAATTTCATTACTTGTGTTTTTTTTTGTTTTATAGTATATTGTACGTTTACTTTCTATTAATACCTAATAAATGATATTTCATATGTAAATAATGCAATGACAGGGAATGATACATTTACATTAATTTCTAACCAGTTTCTACTTGATCTTATCACTGCAAACTAATAACGTTATTACAAATGCAATATGATCAAGTTCATGAGCTTATCCTAACAAAACAGTTGGGGGTCCGGAAAGGCATTTTTCATACTATTTATTAAATTTTTATTTCTCAAGAGAATTTGAACAATAGAATATTTCATAATTTTATTTTAAATTATCATGAGAAGTCAATACTCTATTTATAAGTGAGAAAGATTTATTAACGTTTAATGGCTTGGCAGAAAATAATCTCGTAGATATATGAAGTTTATGGATTAATTTGAAATAAGTCATGAATTGTAAGTATACATAAATGTAGATCCTAATAGTTTGGCCCTACATGCATTGGCAGGTGTGATCGGCCTGTGCTGGTCTCTCATGTGGTGGCTTAACGCTTTCGAGCGCCCAGCTCTACACACATCCATTGCCGACGAGGAGAGAATCTATATAGAGACCTCTATCGGGGAAAATCCATCAACTCTAGACAAGGTAATAACTTTTTTTAAATTTCTACGGCAAATTGTCAACGAAGTTATGCGATGTGAAAGGGGCTATATATAGTTCAATAAATATAGAACGTGGCGTGTTCACTATTTTTCCCCATATTTAACTCCCGTTCTGTTCCGCATTTTAATCATAAAGGGTTTAATTTTTCGACTCTTGTATAAAAAAATCTTTAAGAGTACTTAGTTTAAAAAAAACAAAGTAACACAGGTCAGTTAAATGCGAAAGTCGGATAAGAAAATATTTTCGGATTTTAATTTCTAAAGAAATGGATTAAATGTACTTTTTCGGTTTGATGTGGGATGTTAGTGATTGAATAGGAAGTAAGCTCCCCTGCATTGTCACTTTCATTCCGTGGTCACTAATCCTTCAATCTTTTTTCTTAGGAATCAAGAATATTCCTACCCAAGTTTAGTAAGCTGTCACGATTTAAAAAAACCTTTGTGTATATAAATTCTCTAATATATATTTTAAACAATAAAAAGTATACCAATTTTATAAGAGTTTTGTGAATTACGTTTTTTTTTCGTAAAATCAATTCAAAATTTTTCAAATTTGCCATCTAGATAATAAATATCGAATACAATAATATTAAACTGCGTTTTTCATAGATATCGAAAAATAGCCTCTTGTTGGAATACCAAAGTGCTGAATTAATAAATATTTGTCAAAGGAATATTCGGAAACTCGAAATCAAATGTAGCAAAATTATTTAAACTTTTAATTTAATTACAAATTTAGATTTATGTCACTTCTATAATTAAATTTCACAATTTTATTACTAATATATTATATGTATTTATTAAAAATAGAGTTTTGCCACAGTAAAAAATTTGAACATCTACAAATAAATAAATATAAATAAAGTGTATGGTAAAAATTTAAATGATTTTCAAGTGCATACCAAAGACGTTATTGGTGATGGCTTTACAAATCTAGATATTAGTTTCTGTTTTAGTAAAGTCTGATATCTATGGTGTGACATAATTTATTTAATCTGATAGAACAAACATATATAAACAATCGTCTGTACAAAATGTTGTGATTTCTGAGTAATTTCTTATAATTCAACAGAAAATTTATTTCATTTATAGAGAATTTTGATTAATATCTAACAAAGATCGTATATTTTAAATTTTTAAAAATTCAAATATAATTTGAAATATAATTGAAAAAAGAGAAAAAATAAATGGATTAAAATAAGTTATTTTGTATCACAGAAACGGTTGACAATACTTGTTTTATTAAACATTTATACCGACAATCCAATACATATCAACATTTAACTAGACATGATCGTAAACAATATTTAATTGGTCTAGGATTGAGGATTAGGAAACTAGTGATGGTTGGTATTTCTAAATAAAAGTTGACAGATTTACTTTGACAAGGGAAAATATACCACTTAATGTGTTTCTCTAATTAATAACATGCTGCATGACTTTATTAGAATCTTATTAGCAACTATAAATCAATAAATAGCTCGAGAGATTAATTTTTATTTGATATCGCATGAACAAATCTCAAAAGACTTCCGAGATTGTGGAGGTATATGGAAACTTTCGAACGGCATCCTTCATCAAGTTTAATCCTTTGATAATTAAACAGCGATCTGAGTTGATCGTCTACTTCATGAACTGCATTGATGGTTACAGCTAGTTAGATCAATAGGAAGTGTTTATGCGTTTATTGTCAGATAAACTTTAATATAACTGTATTAAACACAACATAGAGAAGTAATAGTTTAAAAATAAAAGATATAAGAGTGAATTGAATGAGAGAATTGTAATTTAAAGTTGTACTATTTTTACAGGCAATTAGCTTCAAATGAAAATGTGTTTTATTCTCCAAGTATGAACCAATTTTGGAGAAATGTCGAGTGGATATTTTCAGGTCTCCTAAACAAACCGATACACTTGTTGTTTTTAAATTTATGCTTAATTACAAATTTCCTGAAATGATTGTAAATTTAATAAAAACCAGAACAAAATTTTTACAACTTAACTGACCAAGTTCAAGAGGACGATTGAATCTTCGAAAAGTAAAATATTTCTTTGCTTACTTGTTGTCGAAATTGAATTTTGGAGTTTGTACAAAACTTGACATATATAATCTGGAATATTTATTCAAAGATGTTAATTAAAATTTAATGAAAATTCAAAACTTATTCGTTTATTGTTTTCTTGTGAAAAAGCGTCCTTTTTTCGTTTATGTCTGATATAAATATTCAGTTTTATTAATACAAAACGCTTGAACAGTTTTCAAATTAATAATTAATTCATTTGGTCAAAAAGTTTGAATAATGAACAAATCCGAAATTATAAAAATTTTATGATTTAAAATAATAAATAATACACGTTCATTTAAGTTTAAATGTAATTTTAAAGATTATTTTTAAATTTCGTTAAAATTATTTTTAAGTTTCATTAAAATATTTTAAAATTTCTTCAACATAATTTTTTTCTCTTAATTAATTAAATCGTATTTGTATAGTCGAACAAAAAATTGAAAAATCAATTATATCAAAAAATGAGTTCGTTAGATATTTCACGAAGCTGACATTTAGCACAGAAATCAATTCGTGAATAAAATATATATGAAAACATTTAGACTTGAACAAATAGTAAATGTTTTTGTTCTGTTTTCCTTTTTTTATAATGTATTAATTTTATATGAAATACCTCAATTTTAGCTTGAAAAGATTAAACAATGAATACAAGCAAATCTTAAAATTGATTTAAAATGCAAAAGTTAAAATAATTGAATAATCTTTACATTTCAGAAAATTGCTATTCCCTGGCGGTCGTTCTTCACCTCTATGCCCGTGTACGCAATCATCGTTGCCAACTTTGCTAGAAGTTGGTCTTTCTACCTCCTGATTATTTCAACACCCAAATACTTCAAGGACGCTTTCAATTATGATATGACAAAGGTATATGAACGAAAATTGAAGCTCATAAGCAATGGAAAGCCCATTAATTCCTCTTATATATATATTTTTTATAAATTTGAAATTATGTGGGCTTACTGTAAATTATAGTTCTTGAAAATATGTAATAAAAAATGAAAAAATAAATAACATAAATTTAGTTGTGTAAATATTTATTTTCAATCATGTTAAACACATAGACGTTAATATTTTTGAAAAATTTCTTTATGAACTACATACATATAGTTACAAAACAAAACAATTCAATGAAATTACAACATCCTATTAAAAACAAATTCAAAACTGTTTATTCAATTTATTTCTACCTTGGTGCGGAAATTTGTTTTTCAATCCAACATTATTTCTATTAAAAAAGACGTTACATTTAAGGAATTTTTAATATTAGCGTTATCTTATTTTTCGACATTTATTCAGGTATAAGATGAGATTAATTTTACATTATTATATTATATTTCAATTTACACGTATAAACAATCTTCAGACTATGTTAAAAACCCTGGAATGAAAGAGAATGTTCAAGTTTAAGATAGAAAATCCACACATCCATTCTGAAATATGATAGAATTAATATTATTTTCTTAATGTAAAATGTTTTCCTAAAGATGTCTCCATAAATAATTATTATTAGATAAAAGATTAAACTTTTCTCTCGATAAAAATACTTTTTAATCCGCTTTATCGTCTCCTACCTTAAAATGATGAAGCAACACGTGTCTATAAGTATTATATTTAAATAAATGAATACAATAATCAAATATTCAGTTTGTTGAAATATTTAGTTATCAAAAAAATTAAAATACTGAATTAATCCCGATCTTGTTTCTACTGCACGGATAGGAGTTCCCACGCAGATAGGCAATGATTGCATCACTTCAAAATGATATTAATTAATCTGAAATATAACGTAAATGAACTTACCTTATAAATATTTTCTATAACTTATTTATGCACCAAATATAAAATAAAGAATTTATTTAATATCCGCAAAATATTATGCGATTCACTTTATTCATATTAACCATTCTTATTAAATTTAGAATCAAATAAAATAACAGTTAAAATTCATTTGCTAAAAAATATCAATGAATGGAGTGAATTATTCTCTCATGCTCATACTTATACTCCATAGTGCTCTATATAACGACCTTTCTAAACTTTGGTGCAAAAATATGGTTTCAAACTTTTATTAACATAAATCTTATTTATATTTTCTGTAACAATTATAACAATGTTAAGAATAATTATCTATACTATCTAAAGAATATAGAAAAGAGGCGAAGTATTCTTAAAACTTGTTCTCATGTTCTATTATACTTCAGTAAAAGCACCACTTCAGTAGTACTAAAATAATCCTTCTCGATCTTTGCACAGAAATAAATATTATTATTTTATTTACTTTTGAACCATTGCTTGAAACAAGTATCAAATCAATACATAATATAGTATTTTTAGTCAACTCATATATTTATATTTTAGTCTAAATAACTGCAGTTTTAATCCAACCTCTTTTTTATTTGTCTTTTTTTCTGTTTTTAAAAGTGTACACATTTTTTAATATCTATAATTACATTAGTTAAATCCACTAATACTAATCTTTCATTAAAGTTTTCCCATTCTATCTTTACTAATATTGACACAAATAAAACATCAATTTTAGAGCGGTGCAGTGTCAGCCCTGCCTCACCTGGTAATGGCTACAATAGTTCCTTTGGGGGGACAACTTGCAGATTTTTTAAGGAAAAAGATTCTAACCACAACTCAAGTCCGAAAAATATTCAATTGTGGAGGTAAGATTAATAAAAACATGTTCTAAAGTGTGTTTATTTATTTATGTGCTAAAATTTATTTAAAAATTATTATTTTTACAATTCTGTTTAAAAATTTAAAAAATAGTAAATCGAATTTTGAGTTATTTTAATTCTAACCATTAAAGCTATGACACTATATAATTCGAATGTGATTTATTCTGCTCGTATTATACGATTAAGTACGATACAGTTAAGTATATCAGGACTAAAATGA